>CANXYC012384987.1:0-10253 GCA_948193065.1 Aleurites moluccanus | reverse complement strand
CATCCAAATACAAAATACCTTGCTTTCTCTGTGAATGATATACGTATGTGATATCTAATCAATCGTACAAAATATTGTTTTAATAATCTTATTAGTAAAACTTTCGAGTTCCAATTTGATTATAAAAATTGTTTTTTTCTTTAAAAAAAAATAAAGAAAAAATCTTTTTGATAGTGGGATAAACGCATGCTTGCAAATGTTTGCAATTGTTGTCTAATGGGTATGTGAATTTCTGTACACATCAATCAGATAAGACATTTGCCTGTGTAACAACCTTTCCATCAACCACTATACGCTTTTATCTTTAATATTATCTTAGTCGGCTTAGTTTGATTAACCTCATTAGTGGGTTCATCTTATTCTACCTAAAAAAAATTGAAAGTTGATTAAACTTGCCATATGATACTAGTGTCTAGTTAAATGTTTTTCACCATTTGACTCGTTATACAATTGGGTAAAATTCATTTCGATTAACCAAATTAGAGAAAGCGATATGTAAATTGACTTGTTCATTAAAAATTCTAAAAGAAAGAAAAATAAAATATTTAACTATCCTAGTCTTATAAGATCAAACATTTTTATGTCAAGCTCAAATCCGATCCAAGTCGATTAATTGAATTTGAACCTTTGTCCATGTCCGAACCCATTTTAAATACAGTTGTGTGATTGGATTTCATAGATTCTCAGCTCGACCCAAAAATAGTCAGGCTTCTATATATTTGGGTCGGATCAGGTTGGAGGAAAAATTATTTGTCCATACTCATCTCCTTTGTCTGACGGAACCACGAGCCCATGATCAATTCTCTCTCTCTCTCTCTAAATTTATATATGTATATATACCTAGATTATTATTAGTACAATAACAAGATGAGTCAGGATAATTGGGAAGGCAAGGAAATGCAAACAGTGCGCATGAGAAAGTTTCAAAAAATTTATCAAAAAGAATGGCCCACCAAAAGTTATATCATAAGTCTCATTAAACCAAAATGTCCAATGAAACAAGCAAACAAACAAAGACAAAACAAAAACATCCCATTACCTCTCTCTCTCTCTCTCTCTCTCTCTCTCCGGAGTCCCACACCATGTTTTCTGGCTTTTCCAAATTGAAATCACTCTAACCCCTTGTTTGTTTTTCTTTGAATTCTCATCCTCTTTCATCATCACAAGTGCCCACTTTCCCTACCACCTTCACTTTCACCTGTCCCCATTAACAACACTTCTGGTCTCTTCTGAGTCAAAAAAGGAGACTTTAAAAAAATCAAGTGGTTGATAGATTCAAAGAAAGAGGAACTAACTTTGCATGATTGCTTTTACACCAATTCAAACTTCCTGTTTATTAAAGAACCCTCTTACCCACGATACTTAAATAAATAAATCGCCCATTCCTTTCTCTTCTTCTACAAGTGGGTCCATAAATTCCCCTTTTTTTGAAAAAAAAAAAAAAAAAAGGTCCCAACAGAAATATCTCTTATGGCTGAAAATGGTTCCAAACTTATTATAACCCAAAGGCACCAATGCAATAAATTAGCAACTATCAACTAAATTTTTTTGCAATTTACAGATTATCACATGTTTAAGCTAACATATAAAATGAAGTAAAAAAAAAAATACAATCTTTACATGGCAGTTTCTTTTTTTGAGGGACCGATCAAATAACTAATTGTGATGGGTTCGTTTTCTACAATTAACCAAATGAAAATATAATGTCTAGCACCCAAGAGGGTAGACTTATAAATTGTCATTATGACCATATACCAATATAAAGTTAAAGTATGATAATTATTATATAAATTTCAATACCCACAATGCTTCCAATACAAGCACATAGAAATGTCATCTTTTTCATCCACTTAAGGAAACCCATAAATTAAAATAACAATAACAACAATAATAAGCATTAAATAAAGGGCTGAGTCAAGATTCCTTGCCCATTTATATACTCTTCCTTGACAGCTAGCCCAATTTTGCTTTTGCCATTTGATAGAAAAACTATATTTTTGAACACTAAACTATCACTATGACTATGTACACTTCTTAGAAGCAATATGTACACTTCTTAGAAGCAATGCCCTTATTAATTCTTGTTGAGTAACAGAACTGTATTAGATTTCAGTCATTCATTTTTTGCATTTATTGTGGGAAGACCAAAAAGAAGAAGAGTAGGTCTAAAAATTATTGCTATCCATTGAAATTAAGTCACAGTAGAAGGGAATAAAAAGTCATTTTCTTAGCATTTTTATGTTTAGCAATTAAAATTAAAACTATTAACCACTATACTATTAGTATATGACCTAATTACTGAGATAATGGGAGATAAAAAAAATTCAGAATTTTTTTTTCCTTAAGATTTATCATTTTTTCAAGTTTGACCAATTTCTTAGCTCAAAGTCAGTCTGATTCCATAATTGGATTTATTTTTACAAATTTAATTTACTTGGTACTATTTGTTAAACAGTTAATACCCAACTAGAGATATTTAGAGTCAAAAATCATTTGTTACACCCTAATTATTCACCCCCTACGTGATTTTCTCAACTTTTTCCTAGAAACCAAACACTTGAAAGAAAAAAAAAATCTAAGAAAATATAAAAATATGAAAATTAATTATACAATTGAAGCAAAGATCTCTCATTCTCTGCAAATATTCAACATTACAAGATTTATATCTTCTTCATCCTCACTTACTTTCATCGCCGTTCCCATCATCATCATCATCAATGCCAACAATATAATATATAAAAATCTTACACAAAATTAAAGAAAATAAAATAAAAGAGACATTTATTCAAGATGAAGGATTTGCAGAACCTGAAACTCTAGGGGACGTAACCGGAAAGAGCGGCAACAACCGGGGCTCCGCTTCTCTAGGTGTAGTTGCCGGTGACGGATGTAAGTAAAAACCCTTCTCTTTGATTGCTTTCTCCTCTGCATCAGTATTTAACAAATCACCATTCATACCGTTACTGTGAATTTTGTTGGGATTATTCAAGGGACCATAACAATTAGTGTAATTTGCTGCTGCTCCAGATCGGTCAAATGGGTCGGGTATTAAAGGAGTGACGGGGCTGAGAACGAGAGCTGGGAAATCGAGGATGCTAGGAGAGAGGATCTCGGGTTTTCGAGGCGAGAACATAGAATTGGGGGGAGCGAAAACTGGGTTGAGAGGATTGATCTTAAGGTTTTTGAGGGAATTTCTGCGTTCATAAAGTTTGAAACCAGAGGACTGGTTCTTTTTGGGTATGGATTTGATAGGAGGGATATTATGTGTATGGGATTTAGGTGATGGATCGGGTTGGGTAACGGCGGCGGCGGCGGCAGTGTTTGTGGGTCTGGGTGATCCGGTCAACATTTGGACAACTTGTTTGAAGGAAGAGGTATCAGCTTGGACGAAGGTAGTTGGGTAAGGGTTGGCGGATTCGGATCTGGTGATGGGTTTGGGTGAGGGAAGTGGTGGCTGATTGCTATGGAGTCCATTATTAGTGGTGGTGGTGGTGGTGCTGTTGCTGCTGCTGGTGCTACTATGGCTATTTGGGGAAGGGATGAGAGATTGTGGGTTGTAGTTATCTTGGTGTTTTGGTGAGGTCTCCATTGATGGGTCCGTTTTAGTGAGCTCCGATTGATGCTCTGGTTATAGTTCCACAGAGATAGAGAAGAAGAAAGAGAAGAGAGACTTTTCAAGAGATGCGATTGAGAGAAAATGAAAGACTCTGTTACTTTCTTTTGTTTGGTAAGAAATGTTTTGGTGGGGACTAGAGGGCTTTGAAGTTTCCTCTATGATTTCAATCTCCACTCGCCATTTTAGGCTTTGTGAACCACACTCCAACGACCCATGCCCAAATGGTCATTGCTCTCAATGTTTGGTTGATGAGGGGATTCAGTTTGCCAATGATCTCTAGTCTCGTTGACTGAGGAAGAGACTTAGGACATCCCATGTTTAATTGATTGAAATAAGACCGGTTTTAAGTTCGAATTTTATAAAATATATTTTTAATTATATTAAATTGTAGAATTTGTGAGTTTTATATTAGACATATGAATTTTCCTCTTGTTTTAAATCGAAAATTAAGATATTATTATATGCTTTTGCAAATAATTGAGAAGCTATGCCTGTCAAATAATCTAGCAAAGTCTGATTTTTTTTTTAAACTTTATTTTGATTAGTTGTTAGATGTTAATTGTTTTTAATAGTTATAATTAGTTTTAGGATTTTAAGAAGTAATGAATTTATTACGCGTTTTATAAATATTTGAATTTAAATAAAATTAAATTTTAATATTTAAATAATTTTTTTTAGGCCTCTCCACGTAAATAGATTAGCGACTATTTTTTCATTTAAAATCTTATGTAAAGAGATTTAATTTTTTATTACTCATATCAATATGTATTTATTTTATTTATATAAAAATTTAAATATACATTAATACTTGTTAATTTGAATTAAATTCAATATCATGAAAATTATCTAAAATAATATAAAATTAAGGGTTAATTGTAATTTTTTTCCTGTAAAATGACTCATTACATTAAATTTTTCCTGAGCTTTTAAAAATGCACTAACTTTCCCTGATGAATGTCATTAGACCCTTCCGTCCAATTTTACCATTAGTCAACCCTTAATCAACTATATAAGGGTAGTAAAAAGATCAAAATGCCCTTATTCTTTATTTTTAATTAATTATATTCTATTTTTATTTTAAATTTTTTTTAAGGTTAAAAAATTTATTTTCATACTTTTGACAAATTTGAAAATAAAATATTTTTAAATTTGTCAAAAATATGAAAATAAATTTTCTATTTATATTAAAAAATTTAAGAAAAATAATTTAATTTCTTCTTAAATTATTTTTTAAAATAAAAAATATTTTATAAAAAATATTTTTGTTTATTTTTTATTTTAAAATTTATCAAAAATATGAAAATAATTTTTGTAACCTTAAAAAAAATTAAAACAAAAATAGAATGTAATTAATTAAAAATAAATGATAAAAATATTTTGGTCTTTTTATTACTCTTGTAAAATTGACTAACGGCAAAATTAGACGGAAGGATCTAATAGTATATTATGACATTCACCGGGAAGAATTAATGTATTTTTAAAAAATTAAGAGAAATTTAGTTTAATAAGTAATTTTAAAAAAGAAAAATTGCAATTAATCCTAAAATTAATTAAGAATAAGTTGAATAAGTGGATTTGGTTTGTACTATTACTAAGCTCCAATTATAATTAGATTCAATAATAATAATTGTTATTGAGTTTAAGCAAAGATTTATTTATTCGGATGAAGGGAGTTTTCATTGTTTTCTATGCAATATTTATTACAATAATGAAATATTACTTCATAATTATGGATATTATTTAATTTCTTATATTTTTATAATATAATAATGATGTGTTTATTAAAAAAATAGGAAAAGATTTTGAAAGATTTATTAAAACATTTAAATAAAATTAAATAATCTGTCTTTTTTTAATTAATTATTTTTCAATTAAAATTAAAGGATATATGTGAAGGAAATTCAAATAAGCATCATCTCACTTGATTTATAAATTTAAAAATTATCTAAAAAATTAAATTTTATTCTTATTATTATTAGAATAAAAAAGAGTAATAAAAAGAATTATGATATTTTTAACCATTTGATAAAATATGAAAAAAAAATAGTCATCTAATATGCATTTATAATTTTATGGCAGTGATAAAAAAAAATTATTTGTGGATAATACAATAATATCATATTTTTATATTTTTAATTTAAGATAAATAAAACTAAATTATAAAAATTGTAAGTAAACTTAATCAAATTAAACATTTAACATAAAATTATAAAAACATAAAAACAAATAGCTTTTTTTTAAATTAATTAATGTGGGAAGTGAAGGGACGCGCTGAGAATGAGAATGGCATAGTGGGGAAGGTGCTAACATGCCATTGGCGGTATGTGGAATTTCAGACAAAAGTGGGTGGGCCCATCCCTTCTGTGCTTGTGACTGAGCCTTTCAGTGAGAGAAATCGTCAAAAAGGGATTCAACATTTTGCATTGACTTCTACACCCCTTGAGTCTGACTGCGGTTACCTAAATTAAATATTTAATATTAATATTAATGGATTTTTTTTCCCTGTAATTATATCAAATATAAGAATGGAATTTAAAACTATTTTCAAGATATTAATAAGGCCACTTGCTTGTTTGGTGGTGATGCATTTAACCTTTAACAACAACTAAATATAATAATCAAAATTAAACATTAAATAATCAAATATTATTAAATTAAATAATTATCTAAGATTTAGATACATCGATCTCAAACTTAAAAATTTTTATATTTTATTTTAAATAATAATAACTAATTGTATTTTTTTATAAAAATAACTTTTAATTAATTAATCTTTCATATTTATAAGATGTGTATTAATTAAATAATTTTAATATTTAAAATTATTTATAAATATTTAATTTTAAAGGATTAATTAAAAATTATATTAATTATATAAAAATAATATAAATATTTTCAAGTAATTTGAGAGATCAACACTCCTGCTTGTTGCCCAAAACCAATATGGTTCAACCGGTAGATTATGTCAATCAACTTATATGCATGTTCAAATTATAAAGTACAAGAAAGTGGCCCCATACAGGGTTTCATGGCCCCACTCCCTTCTCCATTGATCATAAAGTAAAGTCATCTCTAGTAAATTGACAACATTTTGTATTTCCCTTCAACATATTGTCTTGTAAGAATAAATAACTTTACATCTTTTTTTTTTTTTTTTTCGAAATGGGTTCGTGAAAATAACCTTTAAAAATGATCTAAAATGTCTCATTTTGATTTCTACTAAGGGTTGTTTTCCTTTCTTTTGAGTATATAATAGTAATAATATGAACCATTGGGTTTAGTGATGATGGTTACTCGTTCTTGTGCAGATGGCACACTTCTATCATTAAAGTATTAAACAGAATCATTTGGCAGGAGAAAAGTAATCAAGCAAAGGACAAAAGATATGATCAAAGATCGATAAGTTTTTGAATCAATCCTTTAATTGCACAACCCAACTATTGCCCTAATTTGTCAATCAAACTTTGTACTAATGGTAAGAGAAATGGAGAGAATAAATTTTGGTTTGCCAAAAAATCACCGTTTTTAGGCCTGTTTTCTTTCTTTTTTTTTCTTAATCAGAAATCTCAATTTCAGACAGCGATTTTATTTTCTTAATCACGGTAAAAAAAATATTCAATAAATTAATAATTGAAATATTAAATCAATACAAAATTAAAATTAAAGACTCAACAATATAAAAGGGCAAAATTTAAAAATCTCATTGCCTAAAAAAATAAATAATATTATTAGACTAATAATTTAATAATTGAGTGTTGTTGGAATACACTTTAAAATTACTCACTTCTCACTTATCTACATCCCATTGGCCTAGACTAATAGGAAAAACACACACACAAAAAAAAGAAGTGAAAATGAAAGGTGAATCCAATTCTCAATTTTTATAAACTGAAAATAAAAGCTGTTATAAAGTGAAATTAATCAAGGGACCACTTTCAATATTAATTGTGTTTTTTCAGTAACGGAAGAGACTCTCCATTTATGAAGTGGATTTAAAGTGGTAGATGCATATATGCATCCACTGGGAACTTCTTTCTACAATAATTTGGATTCCAATAAATTGACTTACATTACATGAATAGAATATATACATATAAAAGAATAGATTCTTGAACCAGTTGAGCCTAGCTATGGTGCTTGTTCATTGAAGTAGAAGCAAAACAAACCAAACTAATCATATATTAATTAATTAATTTGATATTAGCATTTCATGGGTAGAAAATGAGAAAATTTGGTGGTCTTGGTACTACTAAAAATGGGTTGGTTTGACCACTTAGTCTAAAGGGTAGTTGTTATATAGATGATTTGAGTTAAGCTAATTCAAATGGAATTTGATTATGAGGTTTCAACCATTTTTCACTACTTGAACATCAAGATATCTATCCACTTGGTGTTTTTAAGTATGTGATTTGCATATTTGAGATTGTAATCAGATTGGTTTTTTTAGACAACAAAACTAGCAGTGAGGTACTATAAGATCAAAGAAAGACTTAAATGTATTAACAACTATCTGCAATCTTTTTTTTTTTTTTCGGCTAGACGAGACTATTAGAATTTGAAACCTTAAATATTCTATCACTAAACTACTAGTCGTCTCGCATTAAAAAACAATAACTTCATTTTGCTATTGCCATTTTCATGGGCTTTTTTCTTAGAGCAATTGCAGTGTAGCCCTTTTAAGAAATGAAATTTTTTGGTTTGGGCCCAAACAAGTGTATGAAGATTCAAAACTCTACTCTTAATTTCGTTATATTTGTATTTAAAGCTGGGCTACAATCAGGCCTAAAACTGTGCTGGAGGAAACTGGATAGAGCCTACAGAAATTGCCAAAACGGCGTCTCTTCTTTCATCTATGAAGAAATCATTATAAATGTATAAATATTATAAGCTCAATGTAAATAAAAAATGCATTAAAATAAATAATATTTTATGTTTATGAAGATAGGATTTTAGGGCCTAATTATTAGATGCTAAATTGCTAATACAATCCATTTAACAAAAGGCAAGTTAAAAAGGAGAGAAAAAAACAAAGACGAAATGCAACAATATAATAATTGTTTCTTTCCTTTATTGTCTTCCCTTGATGATTTGAAGAATTTAATATTAAGGATGGCTCTATTCAAACCAAGCTTTATTGATGGAGTCAAAGAGTCATGAATTTGAAACTCGCTCAGATTGAATTGAAATTTAATTAAAATTAAGTGTGAAAATAAATAATAAATTTTTTTATTTTTAAAATTTTAAGTGTTGGATCGATTTATTCAATGGACTAAATTAACCGATTCTCTAATTTTATGATCGATTTATATAAATTATATTAAATTTATAAAAAAAATATATTTTTTAAATAAACTCGATTCTGACAATACTAATTAATATATATATATATATATATATATATAATTGCTAGAATCAAATAAAAACATGTATATCTTTTAACTTTTAATCAAATAAAAACATGTATATCTTTTAACTTCTAAAAGTGAGAAAAATTAAAATTATCCATTGCTAGAATCAAATAAAAACATGTATATCTTTTAACTTCTAAAAGTGAGAAAAATTAAAATTATCCACCCAACTACCATTAAAAAATTTTCATTGAAATCAGAATGAGAGATATTATTATAAGACAAGCAGACAAGATATCGTCATCTCTTACCTCTTTCCTTGACCCAATTAATATTGTGAAAGGGTCAAATCTCTAAGCAAGCAAATGCATCTTTTGCCTGTACAATGTACACAGGGAAGTCTAATATGTAAATAACAAAAGAAATGAAGAGAGTGATTTTGTTCAACTTTATTTTATGTTTTAAGGCCAAACTATGGGTTAAAAAACTAGAGTGTCCCATAAATCATCATTGGCAATTATCATGTTTGAATTTGGTCCACATTTGAGGAAATGTAGAAATTTCTTTTTCACTTGGGGGGTGAAAATTAATAGAAAAAAAAATGAAAAAATGAAATGTCTATAATTTCTTTGTTTGGGAAATTGGGAGATAAGGAAAAAAAACATAGAGAGAAAGTAAGAAATAAAGGCCACGTATGAATTATGACTATCAATCACTTTTTTATTTTAATTTTTTTTGCCATGAAATGTTATATACAAACTGATATTAAATTTAATTACATATTACAACTCACTTTGAATACAACATAAATTCAAACAAACTCATTCAAAGTAGAAAAAGAAACTCGAACCACTCTTATAAAAGGGTGGTTTGAATCTAAGACCAAACTAATGGTGATTCAAATATAAAACTTTTTAATATTAAAATCTCGACTTTAACTATTTGAACTATGTCTCCTTGGCTTTGGACATTAAATTAACCTATAAGGCAAATCATTAATTTAATTAGATAGCCTCGACTCCTAGAATATGTGGGGAAGATTCTAAATTTGTGCTAAAGGATACAGATGTACCATCCTATAGATCATATCCTGTTTAAGTTTGTTTTTTTTTTTTAGCAAACTGTATTAATTTGAGAGTTATGTTGAGTTAGGGTTTTTTTTTTTTTTTTTTTTTTTTTTTTTATATGCAAAAATTTTTATTTTTTTTAATAAATTTAAATTTAATTTAAAAAAAAAAAAAAAATTATTTTTTTAACAATTTTTTGTCAAAAAACCAAAAATGATGCCC
>CANXYC012384764.1:0-11453 GCA_948193065.1 Aleurites moluccanus | reverse complement strand
TAAATGTGTCCCTAACATAGAGAACCAGAAACTCCTCAAAAATCCTAAAACAGACCCGTAATTTGACGTGCCAGTTGCGTCATTGAAACTAGGCCCCGGTGGGCCCATTTTTTAACTTTGGCCAGTATGCCTATTTGATACCTGTGATATGAAAACGAGTTGTTAATTATAAAATTGAGCTATATCGGTGATTCCATATCCATTTTATGAGACTTTTGCATATGATAACATAACAGGGCTACTACGATAGGGTAGCGGGATTATCCGTCGACCGTGTGCACACTGGTATCTATTGGACCCTTGCTAGAGAGGGGAGTTATATTCTCAAGTCATGAGAGCTGATCACTCTCACATATCTATTGGTTTCACGCTATTGCGCCATTTATTTATTAGTTAGCACAATTCTGCATATTGGACATATTGGCTCTATTTACCTATTGTATCATATGTAATGTGACTCATACTACATGATATTATTGTTCCCCTTATCTTGAACATTTCATATGCCATACTTATAGTCCATTACTCATACCACATATTTTCAGTACTATTGGTTCTATTTTTGGCTATATTGCTACTAACCTTTTCAGGTTCCGATTTAGCCTAAGTGGTATATAATTCTCATGCATTTTTGTATATAATTACTTACTGAGCATTTTATACTCACCTCCGTAGTTATAAATCTTTTCAGGTGCCGGTGAGGTCCGAGTTCCACAGACTCATCTTTCCTTGCCGTGGACATTTGATACAACTATGTAAATATTAAGGATTTATCTTTTGTTCCAAAAAATTTGTCTAGTTGCTCTATGGTACTGTAATCTAAGGTATGAGTAATTAGATTTGGTATGTATGTAATTAATTATGTGTGGATGTTGATTTAGTTGCATATTTTGGACAATATAACAGGTATGACATGAAAATGATATTGATGTGGATTGAGAAGTATGATTGAGTTGATGTAGTTGAGATGAAGTTGAGTTGGGGAAATGATATTGGAAGTGCTTAATTGATAAATTGGTAAATTTGGCATGTTGAAAATACAGAGGAAACTCTGCCGGATTTTCGGCAGGGCATTAGCGTAATGTGTATGTATGAGATTAGCATGAAGAATAATATAGTAATATATATGAATGAATTAGGCTGATATATGAGCATTTAGAATGAATTAAGTTATGTGTATTAAATAATTTGTATTAGGGATTCATCGTGGTACTGGTAGCCTCGGGCGGATCCCGTACCTTTGGACCGTCGCGGCTCCCTGGTTTGGCTCGTGACAGAAAACTTAGGACTAATGCGTCCTATGACATCAATACCCCATGTAGCAAAGGGCCAGGGAGTTGCAGTCGGATTCAACGGGATAGGAGGACGCTTCTGAAGCTTGGAAAATATCTAGCAATTCTGACATCTTTGTACAAACTTAGCACAATCTTTGTTCATTGTGAGCCAAAAATATCCTAGATTCGAGATTTTTCTGGCTAATGTAAAACCATTCATGTGCGGGCCTTCATCTCTGCTATGCACCCATTCCATGACCTGTTGAGCTTCCTCTTCCATCACACATCTGAGGTGGATGCTATCCCATGCTCTCCTATATAACACGTCACTATTTGGTATGAAATTACTGGTCAATTGCCTTAGGGTCCTCCGATCTGATTTGGATGCCCCTTCTGGATACTGGTCATTCTTCAGGAGATTGAATATGTCCCAATACCATGGCTTGCCATCGGCTATCTGAATTTGCATGCATGTTGTGTCATAACTTGGTTGGCTTCTACTTCAATAACCATAGGTAGTATAATTTCATTTCCTACCATGTCAATCATAGAGGCCAGAGTTGCCAGAGCATCGGCGAACTGATTCTTAGCTCGAGGTAGATAATGGAAAGATAATTGACGAAAACTTTATGGTAGATCAGCTACGCGTTGATAGTAAGGAACTAAATGGTCTTCTCTTATCTTCCATTTTCCCAAAGCTTGTGAAACAATCAAATTAGAGTCCTCATAGACCTTTAGGTAATCAATTCTCATGTTTGTGGCTACCTCTAACCTATATATGCAAGCTTCATATTCTGCTTCATTGTTTGTCACCTCAAATGCTAACTTAATGGCCATGGGTAAATGATACCCATCGGGTGTGACAAGTACAATTCTAGCACCATAACCCTTGATATTGGCTGCTCTATCAAAATATAACTTCCCTACTTTGGGTTCCAATTCCATGACGTCCTCATCTGGAAACTCAGGTTCAAATGGTTTGTCATCTATTGGCGTAGCAACTAATTGGTCAGTTATCACACTTCCTTTGATAACCTTCCTTGGAACATATTTGAGATCTAAATATGCTAGAACTGCCAACCATCGTGCCATCTTGTTGTCAAGAACCGACCTCTCCATAAGGAATTTCAAGAGGCTCTTGTCAGCGAGGACATACGTAGTGTATGAACCCAAATAATGTTGTAGTTTATGGCATACCCATACCAAAACAAGACATAATTGTTCAATTTGATTCTACTTGAGCTCATGAGCAAGCATGCGCTTACTCAAATAGTAGATGACATTTTCCTTATGTGAACTCAAAGCCTTCTGAGTAAGCATTGCCCCTATAGCTCCTTTGGTTACAGAGAGGTATAGCAACAAAGGTTTACTAGGCCTGGGCAATTGTAAGATAGGAGGAGTTAGCAAGTACTGCTTGATCTTTTCAAGAGCTTGCTAACATTCATCATTCCATTCCTTAGGGACTCCTTTCCTTAGTAACTTAAACATGAGTCCACAGATGTCAGCCAATTGGGAAATGAACTGACTGATGTACTATAAACGTCTTAGAAATCCCCTGATCTCTTTCTTTGCCCTTGAAGCTAGAATTTGTAGAATGGCTCTTGACTTAGTCAGGTCTACTTCTGTCCCCTTTTTACTGACCATGTGGCCCAGAAATAATCCCGAGGATGCACCAAAAACACATTTTGCCGGATTCAACTTTAGATTGTACTGTCTCAACCTAAGGAAGAAATGCCTTAATGCATCTATGTGTCATTCCGCTGTTTTGGACTTGATAACCATGTTGTCAATGTATACTTCCACATCTTTGTGAATCATGTCATGAAAGATAGTTGTAGCCATTCTCTGATATGTTGCCCTGGCATTCTTTAAACCAAAAGGCATGACCTTGTAGCAATAGGTGCCCCATTTTGTCACAAAGGCTATCTTTTCCTTGTCCGGTGGGTAAACTTGTATTTGATTATATCCCGCATGCAGATTAGTCAAAGAGACTAACTCAGATTCGGCCATGCGGTCAACCAATAAATCTATGTGAGGTAAAGGAAAATCATCTTTTGGATAGCCTTTGCTCAAATTCCTATAATCCACACACATTCTTACTTTGCCATCCTTCTTGGGCACAGACACTATATTGGCTAGCCATGAAGGGTAAGTGACAGGTTCAATGAAACCGTTCTTCAATAACCTGGTGACTTTTTCTTTGATCTCGAGAGACCATTTCGTCCTCATCCTTCGTAACTTCTGCTTTACAGGCATCACATTCTCATAAGTTGGAATCTTGTGGACCGCTATGCTTAGATCGATACCCGCCATGTCTTTAAGTTCCCAAGTGAAACAATCTAAGAACTCTTGAACAATCTTCATTCAAAAAAATTTATTATGGAATGATGATGCAATAAATGTTAATTTCACTTTATCATTCGTGCCCAGATTTATTGATTCTTTATTTTGTTCTTTTTATTTCATTTATTTCTTTTTCTTTTGATGCCTCTTCTAAATTGGATTCATGGAGAGGGAAAAAAGACTCAAGAATATAAGAGGAAAATTGGATTGTTTTATTACTAGCAAAAGTTTCATCTTCACAAACTACATCAAAATGAAAAGAAGGACCAGAAAGATCCTTTACAGACTCCATAGAAGAAAAAGAAGAAACATATTCAACAGACTTTGACTCATACTTGGCAGGGAAAGAAAACAAAACATCAAGGCCGAGAAGCTTCTCAATGTGCCAATTGTCAGGTACAACCAAAGTTGGATGGATAAGTTTGGTGGGGTCTGATTCCAGTTTGTCTCCAATCATGAGGACTTGCTTAAAGAGAGTAGCCTCCATATTTTCCTTGCAATCCCGCTCTAATAGGTAAATGGGCTCACAGTCCTCCATATTAAGCATGATATCAAACAAAATTTCAAAACCTGAGATTAGCTTTTTAATTATAGGTCAAAACCATGGTTCAGCAAAACAACAAAAAGGAAAATCTTCCCCTTCTTTTACAAAATACCCATTCAAAGTTCTGAAATAAGGGCGCATTTTCCAATCAAAAGCCTCACCTCTCCTTTTAGCCTTAGCTCTCCTTTTGGCTCTCCTCTCAACCTCCTCTAAATCCTCTTCGGTAGGCTTATAACAAAGCCTAAAAGGTGGGTTGGCTACTGGATACTTGTCGAAAGAGGTTATTCCTTGTTGGTTCCTCCCAAGACCTAAACTAGAGAAGTAATTCATTTTCTTCAAAATGTTAGTCATAACTATATCTCTGAAAAGATCGAAATCAAAGGTGACTAACTCTTTACCTCCTTCTTGTTCAGTGAATTGGATGATATCAAAAGAGAAACTAGACAGGGGGATAAGGTTCGGTTCAGGCTGAATTCCCAGAATGGGTGTAGAGCTAGGAACCTCACTTTTACCATGTATGTCTCCCTTGATGGTAACCACAGTGGTCCCATGAGGCATTTTAAGCAGTTGATGCAGAGAGGATGGGACTGCTATTGCTTTATGGATCCAAGGTCTCCCAAGGAGGAGATTGAAACAAGCAGGCACATCAATCACCTAGAAAGGGATTGTAGTAGTGATTGGTCCGATTGTCACATTAAGAGTTGCCACACCCAAAACTTCTCTCCTGGTGTTATCATATGCCCTCATAATCTAGTCAGAGGGGGTAAAATCTGTAGCTTCCAAGCCCAAACAACTTGCAACTTTTAATGGCAAACATTCAGAGTTGACCCATTATCTATCAAAACCATCGGGATTGTCTTCCCGTGGGTCATCATAGTTACATACAGTGCATGATTATGATTTTCTCCTCCTTTAGGTAAATCCTGATATGTGAAGGAGATGGAAGCCTCTTTGGTTGAGCTAGTGAGTGAGGCAACCAAGGTTTCTGGAGAAATGTTGATAGGGGATTGTCATTGATTCAACATCTTGCAAAGAGCTTTGCGATGTAGGAAGGATGATTGGATGAGACTCCAAATAGAGATGCTGGATTGGGTTTTCTTCAATTGCTTAAGGATTGCATCTTCTTCTGGCTCATTGTTTATCTTTTCCATAGGCGAGGGGACATGATGAACAGGCGGTTGAGTTGATGAACTCAGCTAGTAAGGTCTCCCACTTCGGGTCATCGCATCTATCTCTTCCATAAAATCAATGAGGTCTAAGATGCAACAACAACCTTCACTTGATCGAATCAAAGAGATCAAATCAAGTTCTGAGTTGTAAGAGTGAATAACATTAACATTGGTCTGATGGTTTGAGAGAGTATTAGTGGTGATATTGGCTCTAGCTCTTGGTGGAATTATATCACGACTATCCACTAGGTCTTGGATTTTGTGTCTCAATGTAACACCACAGCCTAAAACTAACCTGAACCATAGAAGGGGAACTTAGGGGGAAATTTTTTCTTTAATTTGAACTTGTGAATGTTATATGTTTATGCATGAAATTGATATATATGCATGTTATATGAAGTGATTGTATGCATAGAAGAGGTTTAAAGGCTATTAGGACAAAATTGGGTAAATTTTAGTTTTTGATGAACTAAGGGAAAAATGTTCATTTCACACCCCCTCGAGTTTTTATGGAATAAATAACATATTTGAAGGTAAAAAAGAATATTAGGACATGAAAATGATGATATTATGTTTAAATGAATAATAGGTGGAGAATTAAACCCCGTAGAAAATAATCCCAGGCAAAGTTGCTCGATTTGGGATTTCAATTGAACTAGGGGTAGTTTAGTCCTTTCCTATGCATTATAGACTTATATAGTTTATGCAAACCTATGGAATCCTTGTAGGCTCATCTAAATCTAACCATTGGATGAAAAGATGAAGAAATGGATGGTTGGATAGCTAGGTTTCGCCATTTGTACCATAAACTCAAAACATAGTATTGCACCATTGATATTTAAAGTTGATTTTTCCCACCTCTTCATCATTCTTCATCATCTTCATCAAAACACCAACCAAAACTTTCTCTTTCCTCTCCACCATGTTTCGACCACCATTGATCTTCACCTAAACTTGTTGTTTTCTTTCTTTTTTTTTGATGGAAACAAGTTAATTCCATCATCCTAAACACAATTATATCCATAGATTTAAAGAGAAAATAAGAAAAAGTGACTAATCAAACCTTTGAAGTTTTTGAAGAACTATTTGGAAAGTAAGTGATTTGGGAATTGTTTTGGTTCAATTATGTTCTTAAGATGTTATTTGATGTTAATTAGTAACAAAAACATGTTTTAGTTGGAAGAAAAATCAAAAGTTGGAATGAAACCCTAATAGGAAGAGCTATGAATCAAAGTATTCTTTTGATGGATCTTTTTATTGAAATGATGTTTATTTGATGTGTTTAGCATGAATTAGTGATTAAATGATTGAAACAAATTCATTTGAATGGAAAACCAAAGTGGCTGAACCCTGTGTGCTTGAATAATGGATTTTTACTTTATTATTTTATAGGTTTAAATGATGGAATGAGTTGAATTTGATGTGTATGTAATGAATTAATGGTTGAATGATGGAAAGAAATTCATTTGGAAGAAAACTCATTTTGGCCGAATGTGATAATGATGAATGGTGTTTAGTGTTTTGATGTTTAATAGGTTTAAATGCCTAAATGTTATACATTTGATGCATATATAAGTTATTTGATGGATTGGTGTTGAAAAATGGATGAATGGAATGGATTCCATTTAGGTTAAACAATATTGAGTTTGTTAGTTTAATGTGTTAGGTTGATGCAATTTGGAAAGTAACGTTTGAATATGGTTTAATGATGTAAGTAATAAAAATGTATAAGTTCAAATATGGAAAAGATGATTGATATGAGTACTTGAAAGGTAAACTTGAATATGATGTATGTTTGATATGGAATTCTAAGTTAAGTGTATGTAAGTTATTAATATAGTATATAAGCGATAAATATGTGAAATGTGAGTTAAATATAGTGATAGAATGTGCTTATGGCATAAAGGATTGGTAAATGTGTAAAATGTGCAAAGTGAGGTCTATAGGGTATAATGTGAATGCTTTATGTGATTTGATGTGTATTATGTGTTTTGCAATGTTATTAAGTCTTATCGGAGTGTTATATGTGGAAATAGGTGAACCGTCAAGTACTCTAGCTCGGAGTGTTGAACGGCGGGCCGATTAGGGGCTCGAATAGTGGATTGGGGGAAACAAAGGATAAATTGTGATAAAGGTGAGTCCTTATGTATAATCATGCATGATTTGCATCATATATCATATAAAAAGTCATCTGGACTGGTAAAATAGAGTTTGATATCCAAAAGTACCTACAATGCATATTGGCCCCTAAATAAGCCCACCGAAATGACCTAAACTTTGTCTGTCCATAAAATGAAATCCAGAAAGCCAATTGGGCCACCACTTTGCCCAATCCTCTAGTCTTGGCCTAAGATTTAAAATAGTACCTCATGGTCGACCTAAATCTTTTCGTAACATAGTTAACCATATATGCCCTAGTGCACTTTATGATAGTGCTTGTGTACTAAATTACAGTTAGTGCGATTGCACTTGTCATTGAACGCGCTGTTATATCATATGTGTTGACTTGTACATTGGATACTTATATGGATATGTATTTGATTACTTACATAAAATCTTATATTGATTCTACAGGCCATATATGGGCAATCATGATATTATAGACATCTACTGCATTTTTATACATATGGATTCACTGAGTATTTTTATACTCACCCCCTTAGTGGTTTATAATTTTTAGGTCTGCAGTGAGGCACGAATTCCATTGGCACCTTCTACTCCCGCCTTGGAATTGTACTACCTGAACATGTAATAATCAAGCTCCAAAAGCATATGTAAATATTTATACAGTATAGAGGTTCCATGGTACTGTAAACTAAGGAGTGGCATGTATATATATGTGTGTTTGCATTTTTATAGTTTTGCATACAAATTATACTATCGATATATATATATATATATGTTATGCTATGAGTGGAAATAGTTTGATATACAAATACTTATATTGAGTTGATATTGGAGATCCAGAGGGATGATTGATTTGAGAATTGATTATGATATATATATGAAGTGTTTTTTACATGTTTTATAGTTGGACATAGTCATATTATAGAGGAGATGCTGTCGAATTTTATGCATCATTATTAAGCTATTTAAGCTGATTACATGAATTGCATGCCATATAGTACAGTTATTTGGGTTCTTTGTGGTACTGATAGCTTAGGCAACACCCGTACCCTAGGACCGTCGCGGCTCCCAGGTTGGGTCATGACAAAGGTGGTATTAGAGCTAAAGGTTTATATAACCTATAGTGTTTACATATTGATAGCAATAGAAGTACCATGGAATCTAGGATATTCATATATTGTCAAAATGACAAGTCTTCTTCGTTGTTTGAAATTCTGTGTACCTATGATCTAAATATTCTTTTATATGTTGATTTGTACAGTGTGTTAAGATGTCAGAGAGGGGAACTAGATGAACTAGGCCAATTGAGGGGGATGAATACCATGGATCTAGTGAGGAAATAGAGGTTGCTTCCAACACATCTGCTATATTGAGGACTCAGTCTGAGCTATCCAGGTCATGAAGACAAACTGAGTCTGATTCGATGGGTGAGGCACCCTGTAGACAGGAAATACAAGAAATGAGACAGGAAATATTACAAACTATCAGGACTCATTTTATAGCATAGCCTGCAGTGGTACAACTACCTCGACCTTCAATACAGCCAGTGGTACAGCCTGTAGTGCCACTAGTACCTTACAGGGAGCCAGTAGTGTTACAAGGGGACAGAGTACGCAGGGTTATCCTAGAGGGTGGTGTATATGTTGGGGAATTCATGAGACTACGACTGCCTACATTTCCAGGGGAATATGATACTGACCCTAGTGACTTCATTGACTGGGTTGACAAGATGGTACATACATTGCCTTGTCCAAATGCTAAAACTATTGAGTTAGTTGGATTACTGCTGGAGGTAGATGTTGCTACCTGGTTTATAGAGCATATTGATGAGAACATTCACAGTGATGATCCTATGACATGGGCAGAATTCAAATAGAGAATAATGGATGAATTCCTAACAGAGGGTCTAAGGGAGAGCAATATTATAAAGTTTGAATAGTTATGACAGGGGAACATGTCTGTTTTGAAATATGCTAGAGAATTCAGAAGTTTAAGCAAGTATGCTAGGAAGATTGCTCCTACTGAAGATGATCTGATTAGACGATTCAGGAGAGGCTTGCATGCAACCCTGCATAACATTTTGTTGGCCATGGAATTCACTTCTCTAAGTCGAGCAATTGACAAAGCAGCATAGATGGGAGCCAAATACAAAAATGAAAGGTCTGATAGGGAACAAAAAAAAGGGAAGAGGAGGAGAGTACTGGAGACCTGGGGAGGGATCATCCCAGACATTTACTCCTAGACCTCCTCTCAGGCCAGTACAGTCATTACCACCACCTAATCAGAGGCAGGATTTGGGTAGAGGCATGAGTATGAGGCCTCCTGTTTCTAGTTATTTTCGAGGTCCTATTAAACCTGTTCAGATGACATCAACAGTGCCTACATGTACTTTTTATGAGAAGAAACATTCTGGGACATGTCGTATCATGATAGGGGCATGCCATAGATGTGGACAGTTTGGGCATTTTTATAGGGATTGCCTTATGCTCTAAGTAGCATAGTCTTCAAAGGCAGGATCATCCTAACCTTCAGTACAGATGGGTAGAGGGAGTTCAGGTAGAGGCAGACTAGCAGAACAGAGTCCAACAGTGGGACAGTCAGCAGGTGGTAGAGGTCAGGGGCGCGTCTTTGCAGTGACCCAGCAACAGGCCCAAAAATCCCATGATACTGTTGTAGGTATGATTTCTATACATGATAAAGTGGCTTATGTATTATTTAATTCGGGTGCAACCCATTCCTTTATATCACCTGTTTTTGCATTGAAATTGGGTTTGGGTAGAAAACTTTTACATGTACCCTTAGATATAGCCACACAAATAGGGGATAAGATTATTGTGGGGTATAAGTATGATATTAGGGATATGAGAATTTTTGATAGATCCTTGCCTGCTGAATTGATTGAGTTGCCTGTATTGGAGTTTGATGTTATCCTTGGTATGGATTGGTTGACTATTCATAAAGCTTCGATTGAATGTGCTATGAAAAGGATAAAATTTCGACCCAATGGACAGGAAAAGTTCATTTTTTTAGGGGAGGCTAACAGTCATATATCGGGGTTAGTGTCCGCAGTATAGGCAGAGAGATTGATGAAAAAGGGGTGTATTGCTTATTTGGCAATAGTAGTTGAAACTAAAGGGGTATCCAAAGAGTTAGAGCAGATTCCAGTGGTAAAGGAATTTACAGATGTATTCCCATATGATCTTTTAGGACTGCCACCAGAGAGGGAGATCAAATTTGAGATTGAGGTATACCTTGGTACTGATCCCATATCTATTCCACCCTATCGGATGGCACCACCAGAACTGAAAGAATTGAAAAAGCAATTACAGGAACTGTGTGATAGGAGTTTTATCCAGCCCAGTAGTTCACCCTAGGGAGCACCAGTGTTGTTTGTAGAGAAAAAGGATGGGACACTTAGGATGTGTATTGATTATAGGCAATTGAATAAGGTGACAGTGAAAAATAAGTATCCTTTGCCTAGGATTGATGACCTGTTTGACTAGTTACAGGGAGCTTGTTTCTTCTTAAAGATAGATTTGAGGTCAGGGTACCATCAGTTGCGGATCAAAGGTGAACACATTTCGAAGACTACTTTCAAAACTCGGTATGAGCATTATGAGTTTTTAGTGCTACCATTCGGGTTGACAAATGCTTCGGCAGCCTTCATGGATATGATGAATCAGGTGTTCAGACCATTTCTTGATAAATTTATCATTGTCTTCATTGATGACATTTTATTGTATTCCAGGAGCAAAGTGGAACATGAGGTGCATCTCAGAATCACATTATAGATATTGAGAGATCATCAGCTATATGCAAAGTTCTCAAAATGTGAGTTCTGGTTGACAGAGGTTGTATTTTTAGGATATGTTGTGAGCAAAGATGGCATAAAGGTGGATCCACATAAAGTAGAAGTAGTTGCTAACTGGCCACATCCCACTACAATCACAGAGATCTGGAGTTTTCTGGGTATGGCAATGTATTACTGCCGATTTG
>CANXYC012384256.1:0-14816 GCA_948193065.1 Aleurites moluccanus | reverse complement strand
TTAAATAAGGGAACAAAAACTGCCAAAATAGATAAAAACATAAAACTGTCAAAATAGATAAAAACATAAAACTGCCAAAATAGATAAAAACATAAAACTGCCAAAACAGAGGCCTAAATATTGGAATTTAACCTAAAAAGGTTATCGGCCGTTTCACATTGGATTATGGTCGATAAGGGCCAAAATAAGCTGCTCTCAGAAAGCCAAACGGGCCCCGACCCAACTTGCCAATAAACTACTTGGGCTTCTGCTTCTGTTTCTTCTTATCTAAGCGGTCCAAGAATTCTAAGGAAGCACTCTCCACATCAAAAGACCTTTCGCAGGAGGTCCTACTTCCTGAAAACGACATTGTAATATCTCCCTCATACTCCACAGCACCTCTGTCGATCTCTTCACCAAAAATCTCACTTTTCCTTCTACAACAACTAGAATAATCCCGAAACTCCCATCTAGCATTATAGACCCTTTTATGGCAGAGGTAATAAGGGTTCGTGAAGCTCTCAGCTGGATCAAGGCTAGGGAGGACTAAGGTGTTAGTAGAATAGTGTCCCAAGCTCTCCAAAGTATAGATTTGCACTTATCAGGGTGTAGAAGCGGTATTAGGCGACTGCAAGTTTATTTTAGATGAATTGAATAATGTATCTGTCTCAATTATTAGAAGGTTTGCGAATGTAATTACTTATACCTTAACTAAAGCATTGCATTCTTTGTCAGATTTTCACGAGTGGGATCATATCTCTCTTTTTCTTCTTGATGTTATTTTTGATGATTTATTGAATCTATATTTATAAAAAAAAAAAAAAAAAAAAAAAAAAAAAAAAAACACTAATGCCCGATATAAAAATAAAAAAATTATAACAAAAATAACCATAAAATAGATAAATACTTTGAAAGCCAATTAAGTTAAACACTTGGCTTAAAACTATTTCTCTTAACTCCAGTATCATTTTATTAGTACATAGATATAATGAATCATAATTATTTTTTTAAATTTGCTGATATGTTCCTTATGAATTTTTAAAGGGTAGTTTGACCAGCAACTTGAAGGTCGTGCATGCTCATGTTTTTGTTTACTATAATCTATTTTTTATTTATATTAATAATAAAATATAATTATACTCCACACCCATCCATTTATTTTTATTTTCTTACTATTAAATTTTTTTTAATTATCACGTAATATTTAAATATAAATCTGACTAATTTATACTTGAATCGAAATAAACTCGAAAAATATAAAATTCTTCCATAAATTCAAAATTATATTTAAAAATAATAAATTTCATTTGAAAGATATTAGTTTTACCATATAAATTTTGTATGTACGAGTATTGGCTAAATGCCATATTTGATTTTATGACACAAGTAAATCAGCCTACCAACTAAACATGGAAATGCAAGTTGCTACCCGGATATTGAGGTACAGCACAACCCAATTAACCACTTGTTTAAGTCACTAAAATTTTTAAATATATCTTTGAATTTTAATATTATTTTTCTTTTTCATTTTCATTTATATTAAAAGAAATAGCGACAAATATAATTTTATTGTATTTTTTTTAATTTACTTTTAACAATGATATATATATATATATATATATTATCAATTGATTAAAAATATATAATATTATTGAATAAATACTTTTTAAATATATAATATAATTGAATAAATATATTTTTTTCTATATATTAGTAAATGATATATAAAAATTTATTATAATATAAAATATCTATAAATTAAAAAAAAATTACCACGTATAAGGGACGTGTTCCAAAAACTAGTATATGTACATATATATCAACAAAAAAATGTGAGAAGAAGAATATTTGAAATAAATGATAAACTGAATAAATAAATAAAACTATATATGTAGGGGAGGCAAAAATTATTCTCTGCAAAATAATTGATCTTAAAAGTTTGGTTCTTTTAGACTAATCTTAAAAAAAAATAATAAAAAAATCATTGAATACCTACACATGCTATGTGGTGTTTGTATACCCAATTATAAAATCTAATTGCCATTTAAAAATATATGCGTCAGTAATTGAAAAATTATTAAATGTTTGAATAAAAATTAATTATTATTTTATTTTTTTCAAAGCGGTAAAATCTGATAGCAGATAGAAATTATAATTACCGATTAAAATTTTTACTAATTAAAAAAAATAATTTTATCTCAAATAGACGGAATCCCCATATATATATATATATATATAAAAGGTATGCACTTTTGCCTTTTTATGATTATTATTATTAATTTGTAATGTAATTAAATACAATATTTAATTTTATATAAATAAACATTATAATTAACTATAATACTGCAATAGAACCCTAGATGTTGACATGCATTTATATATAAATTCAAGCTTATATGATTTCATTTTGTATATGTATAGTGTAATGGAACCCAATATTCTTAAAATGTTTTTCTTTTTCCCTGTTAATATTTTTAGGATGTATATTACAATAATTGCACTATTTAAACAATTGTACTTTATGAAAAAAAAAAAAAATCACATTTTACTTACTTTTAAATACAATTATATCTTGTGAATGTCATAATTATATTCAAATTCGACAATATATCTACATATTGCATGGCACTTAAAAAATAAATTAATTTAAATATGTAATTAATTATAAAATTGATAAAGTAATATTAAAAAAATTATTTAAGTAAACATAAAAAGAATTATTTGCAAGTGCTTTGATCCAATTCCAAAGAGAACAACAAATAATATTCTTATTTTTAATTTTTGACCAAGTGACATTTTCTCAAAATCAATATATAACTAATGTTTTCTTATTTTATAATTTTACTTGTACATCTCAATATCACAACAACAAAGATGAAAAAAAAAAATCAAAATTGATATTTTTTTTTTAAAAAAAAAAGCAAAATTAGGATTCCATATGAAAATATTAGAGATGAAATAAGCCCAACATACAACATTAAATGCACAATATACATTATTAAAAATTAAAAAATACACCAACATCTTTTGATTCGATAATAAGAAGTTTGGTCCTTTAAATAAGATCTCGAGTAATAAAGAATTATATTAGTCGAGATTTAATGTAATAATAGAATGCGGAGAGATTTAAACAAAATTTAAGGAATACAAATAAAAAAAAATTATATCATAAAGAAAAGCCTAGCCCAATTTTATAATGATTATTGAAAAATTGAATTTAATGTTTCCTTGTTACTAAAGCTTTCTTATAAAGAATTGAACTCCTATAATAGAAAGAGACTAATAGTTTAAAATATTAAGTATACGTTAATAATGATATAACTATTAATTAATATAATTTCACTAAGATCAAGAGTCTAAAAAATATAGTTGAAGTAATGAGTATTCAATAAATAATTAATGCCCAATATAAAAATATAATATTATAACAATAAAAATATAAAATTAACCATAAAATAGATAAATATTTTGAAAGACAATGAAGTTAGACACTTGGCTTAAAGTTTTTTTTTTTTCCGACTATTTTTCTAAGCTCCAATATTAATTTATTAGTACAGAGATATTGATGATTTAGAAGACCCTTAAATGAATAATATTTAATCTCACTAATGGAGTTTGGGCCTTTGAACACAATTTGTAGACCTATAAGATAAAATGAAAAGACATCAAGGAGTCAAATCAAAATTTGGCAAATACACTTTAATGCCTAAATTAGAGGTTCTCTTTAAAATAATTAAGTGGACTTAGAGTTCGAGAATTTTAGTGAGTCATTAAATTAGTAGATGATAATAAATGCTACTATATCTTCTATTTATATCTAATATGCATAATATTGATTGGATAGGTAAGAATATGTATCTTCAAATTATTGGTTACTCAATAAGTCAATCGACTTAATTAAAGTTGATTTTGCCTTTTACTTAACTTTTGGTTAGATACATGAATAGTTCTGACAAAGCAACTTGTTGGTGGCTTGGGAGCTATAGGAGGTGATTTCTTTACCAATAATGATGAGAAAACTTATTTTTATTTAAAAATTATTCAACCTAGAACCCTCTTAGATCAAATTCGTCATTTTAAGAAAGAAAGATAATTATCATATAACTTATTATCTTTTAGAATTGAGAAAAATTACTTTTAGTAAATTTTTTTTTCTCCAAACTACTTTATATTTGAGCCTTATCCTCAGGTTTGTTTTGAAGCAGTCAAAAATGACATTTTATTAACTGAATTTTATTATCTTTTTTCGAGTCGAGTTTCAAGATCATGAATTTTTAGACTTGAATAAGAGTTGAATATCATTATCCATATCATATATAATGAATCATAAATATTTTTTTAAATTGCCGATATGTCAAAAAGAATCAACTATTTTTTTTTTCTTATGAATTTTTAAAGGGTAGTTAGACTAGCAACTTGCAAGTCGTGCATGCTTATGTTTTTGTTTACTATAATCTAGTTTTTATTTACATCCCAGTTGCCCAAATACCGGGTAGTCGGGTACCAACTAAACATGGAAATGCAAGTTGCGAACCGGATATTGAGGTACAGCTCAACCCAATTAAACACTTGTTTAAGTCACTAATTTTTTTTATTATTTAATTTATCTCCTTCTTCTTCTTCTTTTTTAATATTTATTTATTAATAATATTTATATTGGATTTGTTAATTACTATGGATTATTTCTTAAATCTAAGTTGACCCATTTGGCTTAAATAACATCTAAAATTCTAACCTATTCCACCGGTTTTCCGGGTCACTGTCCATTTGGATTTTTAGAATCGTCCCTAATTATTCTTCTACATATGGCACCTTCAAGTTAAAGGTATCAATTCGATTCATTAGAATTAATTAAACTCCTTTGTTATAAAAAATGTAATTTATCATTAATTACAAATAAAAATTATAATAATCTCGATTTAAAAAATTAGATCGTACTTAACAATAAATAATAGTTACTTTTCGATTCTTTTAATATTTTTCTGTAAATTCGAACCAGACAATAATAATATAAAATTCGATGAAAAAAATAAGACTTATAATTTTAATTAAACCATTAATCAAATAATAAATTAATGGAAAAAGAAATATCCATAATAAATGGGGTAAATAAAAAAATAATTTAATAAACAAAACAACCAAAAGGAGAATAAACATAAAGAAAAATCAATCAATAAGTTAAAAAAATAAATCTGAATATTATTAAATAATAAAATTAGAATTAGAATAAAAATTAAAAGAGAATGACCAATCGTTGGCCTAAAAAGAAAAACGATGATTATCCAAAAAAATAACAATAAAGAAAAAAAAATTTACAGAAAAAGAGAAGCTTCTCTCTTAAACTAAAAATAAGAGCCGCAGTGAGTATTATTACAATTTTGGAGTTATAATCATATCTCCGTCTTAAAATAATAATAATAATAATAATCATATTTCACTTAATACATGGATTAAAAATTTAATTATTTTAAATTTATTATATCAATTTTATTATTATTTTTTAAAATATTTCTATTTAAAATATTCATATTATATTTTTCTTAATATTTTTTAGAATATTAAAAAATTATTCTACCAAATTTATAATTTTAACATAAAAAATTAAAAATAATAATTATATATGTGATGGTATTGATGTGAATTAATGAAAAATATATTAATAGTTATCTAATAAATTAATATCTAAAAAAATAGAATAGATTATAATTTGAAATGGAGGAAAAAAAATATAACTATATTTTTGAGATGGATGAAGAAATATAATAATCAACAATTAATTATTAGCTTAGTTAGCCAAACGAATTTATTTTCAATTTATTAACTAAAATTTAATTTTTATGACCAGCATAAATAGATTGAACATACAAATAAATTTTGTAATTCATTCAATAAAAAAATTAAATTTCAATAAATATATAAAAACCGATATACCTTAATTAAAACACCCTAAATAACATTTTAATATCACTCTCTTCCCTTTAAAGAATACAAAATGAAGAACATAAATAATTAAATTATTGAACTCTCATAACTTATTCACACTTACTGTTGAATAATTTATTGGGAAAAAGTTAATCATTTTGGTTTGGTACTTGAATGTATTAGAGTATTATTGATTGTATTTTTTTTTTATTTAACATGAAATAAATTTCATGCATCATATTAAATTTATTTACTTGATTCGATCAAATATAGACCATTACTATTAAAACTAGAAGTTCTGTAAATAAAAAAATCATCATTTATAATTTAACCTAAAAATTAAATTCAAATCAATTAGCTCATGAATAAATTCTCTTATGAATTATGTTAATTTCTGTAGTTATTTTAGATTGTATATAATAACTAATTAATAAGATTTTTTAATAATTCTTATTAAATTAATAAATAACATTTATGTTTTAATAATAAACCAGGCTAGAACTCACATCTTTGAATTCTTAACTTATTTATAGACCCACTCTCCCTATTCTATGAATAAGAAATTAATATTCCACTTTCCCCACTCTTTGTTTTCCTTTTTTCCATAATTAATTAAAATTAACTTCCACCACTAACTCCTATTCTAATTCAAAAAAGTCATCATCTGTATCTACCAAAAATTGAAAATTAATTAAAATAATTAAGAGATGTAATCGTACTTTTCAAGACGTGAACGCAATGTAAGATGTGAATCAATGAATCTGCCAAATAGGACCAAACAAAAAGATTATTATCAACAAAACAAAAGGAAATAAACAAAATCTGCCTTAAAATATTTTTTAGTTAAAAGTATATTATCACTTGATTCTAATTATACTTTACCCATCACCTAAGGCTTAATTTAAGTGATAAGTGATTTAGTGAATGTTAGATAAAATTTTTTATGTAATTATTAGTTTTTTTATTTTTAATAATTTTATTATAGTATTTGATTATTGGCAGTTGTTAGTTTTTAGATAATTAAATAATTGTTGTTTACAAAAGTTTCAAATCATAATTTATTTGAAAAAATTTCTTTTCTTTTTTAAATAAAAAGATTAAATTATCTTATAAAAATAATATTTAAATAAAAAAATAAATATTAATATTTTTTCTTAATAATTATTTAACATAATAATAACTAATAGCTAATAATAATTTTATCAAATATATGCAACAATCAGCCATTAGATAACAATCACTTGCTATCAGCTCTCAACCATCAGCTATTAAATAACAATCACTTGCCATCAACCATCAACTAATAATTAATAACTATTATAAATAGTTAAATCAAGCAGAACGTTAAATTTTTTTAAAAAAATTTCAGATTCGAGTTCCCCCTTAAATAACTATTAAAAATAAGTGTCGTATTTTATAAAATAAAAATAAATGAGATATCTCACAAAAACATTTAATATTAATTACTGAAATCACAACTCCTGTGATAGCAATATAATCACACAAAATTCTTAAAAAAATTATTATTTATCTCACAAATTTAATTAATTAGTTGGGTTGTCCTTATCAAATGCTTAGTTACAATACTATAGAAATAGTATTATAATAAATTAAAATAAACTATGCAGTAAAAGATATATTTGAAAATTATAAGTTCAAGAGAGAGCCAACCTGTCCATTGATGACCACATGCCTATCTTCACTTGTCAAATTATTGACTCTTCTAATTCAAAGATACCAATTCTGTGATCTTTATTCATATTATTAATCAAAAAAGAACTCGTGAATTTCAATATGCTGATGATATGTTTTGAATTTCTTTTCAGTCTATAATCAAATTTGTACACTCAATTAAGTCCAAAACAAATTAAGGAGAAAGAAAGACTCGTACTTCAATGAGAATAATAAAACTTCAAGGGTTCTGATCATCAACTTTGAATTTGTCAAATAAATTAGTCAATAAAAACAAAATGAAATAAAAAATTTTATAAAGAGAATTTGTTTTCGACTTATCATTAAATTTCGATTTTAGGGTTAGTATTAAACTGATAATTTATAAATAAATGAATCAAGTATATGGGTGTATTATTAAAATTGTTTTAAAAAAATTTAATATTATTAAACTTGTAAATTGATCCGAAAATAATTTTAACCGTTATGAATAAAAAAAAAGCATATTTTATATACATGATAATAAAATGAAATGAATTTCTATATATGTATTTTCACTAATTATTTTAAGGGGTTATAATATCTATTTTTGTTAGAAACATAAACTTAATATATTTAAATAAAATTCTTAGTATAAAAAAAATCATAGAAGTAGGAGAAGAAGATTAATAACATTAATTAATTACTTAAGAAAACATAATTACTTTAGGCAAATGTTTAACATATCTAAGAATAAAGCCTCAAATGAATTTTTCTAATAACTTCAATTTAAATTAAGGAGTTCAATTGATAAAATATTAAAACATTTTGAGACAAAATAATACAAAATGATCTATTAGAAAAAATCAGAGTTATAAATACAATGATAAGAAAAAAATTAATTAAATTTTTAAATAGATTTACGTTCACGAACTTTTATAATGGTAATTCATTATATTATAATATTATAATTTTTAAAATAAATAAAATTATAAACTCTCTCGTAATATCATCTATAATCACAAATTCATTTTATCTACAAAATCATAATTTAATTATTAAAAATAAAATCAAATAAACTCTCTTGTAATATTTTTATTTATAATGTTATATATTATCAATCATCACTCAACAAAGAATTCTCACATTAAAATAAAAATTTTATTCTAAAAATAAAATAATATTTCATTCGATTGAGATATTTTTTATATACAAAATACAAAAATATCTTCCCTCAAATCTTGTCACAGTCCCAACATAATTTAACGTTATAGTTCTAAGTCCTTACATAAAAAAGGATGAGGGCATTAAATCCAATGTTGAAAAGCCACAAAAAGTTAATATGAACATTAATATTATAGTAGATAATACATAATTATATAGTCCTTAAATTTTTTATTTTTAAATAAAGCATTATTGAATAAAGAAAGTAGTAAATAAATAATTAATTATTTTAAGAGATGGATAATTATCGAAGACAAAAACAAAGAATTTCACAAGTTGTAAGGAAAGGTATCATATGGACTACAAGAAAAGCGAAAAGGCAAGAGGCTTGTCTTGATGAATGAGACCGTCTTTGTTGACTCCAATTAAATAATTATTTTACTTTTATTTATTTATTTATTTATTTTTTGCACAAGTTTAAAGAAAATGGGAAAAAGATAATTTTGCAATTTTTTATTATATATTAACCCATTAACTTTTTTTCATAATATATATATATATATATTTGCAAAACATTTTAATATGATTATGTTCACATAGCTTATGATCAAATGAAAAATTAAAAGTTGGAAAATATTTTTTTAAATAAATTATTATATCATGCACTGAATTTTGAAACAAATATAAAGTATTATTTACGAGTTTGAATTTTGTCAGAATTAAATTTATTAAAAATAAAATTTAATAAATTTCTTATTTAAACTAATAACTCTATTACGTGAAAAAATAAAAATAAAACAACTAATTGCGTCTTACTATGGGACAAGAGATAAAGATGAGCCAAAACCAATAAGGAGATTGGTCATGGGATTAAAACATGATTGTAGAGTGTTTATATTATCTAAAATAGAAAATGTCCAAAAGAAATTAGGATTAATTATTTTGATATTTTGATATTTTGTCATATTATATTAATATATTTTTATATTTTTTAAATTATATTAAAATATTCTTACATTTTGATTTCGTTAAATAACATATTTTAATTTATTTTTTTCAATTTTTCTATCAATTAAAATTTAACAAATTAAATTTTTTATAATTAATTATTTTGACATTTTTATATTTTATTATATTATATTAATATATTTTTATATTTTTTAAATTATACTAAATTTTTTTTATATTTTAATTTCATTAAATTGAGTTTTTTTTTTTTTCAGTGAAAATCTAAAAATTTATATTTTTCATGATAAATTCTAACTGTACAAATCAGTTGTCATCGCCGCCGTTGCTTGCAATTGATAGTTTTACTTTTTCGGGTCCCAATATGGGTAATTTCTATCATTACTTCAAGTAATTTGTTACTTGATTTTTATTTAGTAAAAAATTTTATTAATAAAAAAAAATAAATATTTACCTATTAATACTAATTAACAATTTTTATAGTCATTTTTCCCTAAATTTTTTTAGTTTTCCGCTCAAGCATATATTGTGCATGAAAAATATTATTAATAAAATAATAAATAATATGATTTAGTAATAATTAGTATATCAAAAAAAAAAAATTAGTTATAATATGAAAAAATGGAAAAAAAAATATATCTCCAAAATTGTAATTTAGAATAATTTTTTCCAAATTATAATTTCAAACAACAATTTAAATTTTTTTTATTAATTTAGAAAGTAATAATATAAAAAAAATAATTTTTATAAAATTTAAAAAATAGTAATAATATGAACATATGAAAAAAAAAATTTAAACCCCAAAATTATAATTTAGAATATTTTTTCTCAAATTAAAATGTAAAACAATAATTTATAATGTTTTGTATTAATTAAAAAAAGTAGTAATACAAAATGAATTGTTTATAGCAAAAAGTAAAACTTATACCCATTATAAAAGGTATTTTTTTCCCTCCAAAATACTTTAGATATGCTGCCAAAATAAAATTGAGCTACAGTAATGAATAGAAAATGAGTTATTAATAAAACAATGATTTATTTTAGTTTAATTAAAATATTTTTTTAATTTAAAAAGTAGTAATAATATAAATAAAAAAATATTTTTTAGAAAATTTAAAAATTAGTAATAATAAGAATAAAAAAAATTAAATCCAAAATTGTAATTTGAAATATTTTTTTCGCAAATTATAATGTGAAACAAAAATTTGAAATATTTTTATTAATTAAAATGTAGTAATAATATAAAATGAATAAAAAAGTTAAGGAAATTAAAAATATTAAATTAATCAATTTATAAAATTTAAGTAATTTTTACAAAATTTGACTTTTTTTTACAAAACATTCGAATTTGTAGTGTAATATTTTGTAAATCATAAAATTTACAAAATAAAAATAATTTTTACAGTATTTTATACTTTTTTATAAAATATTGGAGTTTGCAATGTATTATTTTGTAAATGTAACAATTTACAAAATATAAGTTATTTTTATAAAATTTTATACTTTTTTATAAATTATTGGGGTTTGTAATATAATATTTTGTAAATCGTACAATTTATAAAATATAAGTAATTTTTACAAAATTTTGCACATTTTTACATAATATTGGGTTTTGTAATGTAATATTTTGTAAATCGTACAATTTACAAAATATAATCAATTTTTACAAAATTTTATATTTTTTTACAAAATATTGGGATTTGTAATGTAAAATTTTGTAAATTGTACGATTTACAAAATATAAGTTACTTTTACAAAATTTTGTAATTTTTTTATAAAATATTGAAATTTGTAATGTAATATTTTGTAAATTGTAAGATTTATAAAATATAAGTCAATTTTACAAAATTTTATAATTTTTTACAAAATATTGAGATTTGTAATATAAAATTTTATAAATTGTACGATTTACAAAATATAAGTCAATTTTACAAAATTTTACAATTTTTTACAAAATATTGAGATTTGTAATGTAAAATTTTGTAAATTGTACGATTTACAAAATATAAGTCAATTTTATAAAATTTTGTATTTTTTTACAAAATATTGAAATTTGTAGTGTTAAATTATGTAAATTACACTATTTACAAAATATAAGCAATTTTTACAAAATTTTGCACCTTTTTACAAAATTCTAATTAAACATACTTCTGCAACACCTTCTCTTATATCACGCGTGCTTTTTTTTTTTCTTCTTAATTTCTTATACGAAGGAAATTATAAAATTAATTATAAATAAATTGAAAATTAAAAATTTTTATATAAGTATAAAAATTTTCAAAGAATTAATTTTGAATAGGTCAAAATATATAAAAAATTAAATTTTAATAAACCAAATAAAAAAATTTTTACAAATTTATAGAATTTTTTTAGATTGGAGTGGCTTAGGTCCAGTCGAATTAGGACTATCTTTGTCCCTATTTTTTAAAAATTATTAATTATTTTAATAGTATATATAATATATTCAAACTCAATAACACTATTATCATACAAATATATTCACTTCTCCCACATGTTTTACCATATATATATATGTATTTATTTATTGGCTAGCCATATAATTAAAAAAAAAAAAACTCTCAAATTATTTTCTTCAACGGTCCATACTTAAAATAATATTTTAAAAAAATAATTTTAATTTCATTATCCAAACATTCATAAATTATATTTTTATAGCCATTATCAACAATGTCATTAAATTCTTAAATTGAGAAAATAAGCTATGGGTAGGGTTTGATTTGGGTATATTAATAAAATCATCTAAGTCAACTTAAAATTCAATGAAGGAAATGTTAATCCATACATACATACTGAAGAACCACTCAAGTCTAAAAGTATAGTAGCCATGGCAGAGTCAAGGCACTCATATCGAGTCGGCATAGTAGCTTCTATGCTGACTTGACAGATTGTTGGGTCTCATGCCGAGTCGCCATAATGACTTTTGCTGTCGATTTTGCATTTTGGCCCTCTATATGCCGACTCGCAAAAAATTATATTTTAACTTGGCACCAAATTCTGCCGACTCGGTAATTTTTTAAATTTTTTTTAAAATATAATATTATAAAATAACTAGTACTGCAGCGATTATTAATCCATTAAATCAGTTGCATTCGGCTGATAAATCGATACATTGATTTCTCTTTATTTCTATTTAATTTTTGAGACTCGGATTATGCGCATATATATATATATATATATATATATATATGAGTTAAAAAATTCTTTAGCGAAAATACAGGTTATATATTAAATAACTATTTTAAAAATTAAATTTATACGAAGTTAACTTGTTAGAAAATAAGTGTATATGAAATTATTTTATAAAAAAAAATTTCAATAAAAACTTAAATTAATTTTAAAATAAATATGTATTAACTAAGTAGTTTTTGTGTTTTCCTAAATTGTTAAAAAAAATAATTTTGAACAATTTAAAATAAAAACTTAAAATTAATTATATTAGAAAAAAAGCAGTATATATATATATATATATATATATATATTAATTTTAATTTTTTATTTTAAAGTGATCAAAATCTTTTTTTTTTTAACAATTTAAGAAACACAAAAACTACTTAGTTAATACATATTTATTTTTTTCCCACTCATTATAAGTTAAACATTTATCTAAATTTAAAATTAGCAGTAAATTAATAATAATATGAATAATAAATAATTAATATTTATCGGTGTTAATATGGAGAGAGCTGCTTGAAGGTGAAGAAAGAAAGAGTTTTGTGAAAAATGGACTGCCAAGAAATAAAATAAAAGAAGAAAATAAATAAAGAAAGAAAAAGAAAAAATGATTCAAAATAAAACAAGTTTATCGGTTTAATGGATTACCAACTCAATAATTTTTATTTATAATTTAAAATTTACTATTTTAAAATCAAGTAAACTTTATTTGTGAAAAAATCAAGTAACACACTCCATCTCCATATGATAACAGCAACAGCAGCTAAAGTAGCGTGTTGATAGGCTGACGAAGAGCAACGATGAAGAGCCCAGGAGCCCGCCATTTCAGTGTCATTCGAGTGGTGTTGGCGGAGATAAAAGATTCTTGGGCATTGTGAATTTTATTTTGGCTATTTGTTTATTTGGTAATTTAGCAAAAATCATTTACTGGTTTGAAGGATTTTATTCGTTGAAAAGGAAAAAAGTTTGATAATTTCTTTATCTGGTTGATGTAATTCTTAATGGGTATTCTGAATTTTATTTTGGTGATGAATTAAATTTTTATTTTTAACTTTTGAATTTAAATTTTTTTATGGTTGGTGGTAATCTTTATTGAAGATGAAAATTTTATTAGGTGAGGGTGAAATTAAAAGAGTGGCATTTAAATAAAAATGAGAAGTATGATGTATTTTTTATATTTGTTAAATGAATTTTTAATAAAATAATTTTAAATTTTAACGGAATCAAAATATAATAATATTTTAATATAATTTTAAAAATATATGGATGTATTAATATAATATGACAAAATGAAAAGTTGTCAAGAAACTATTATTATCATGCATATTTGAAGAGTACTATTACCCATCAAAGGCAATTCACTTGCTTGGTCCAAGATTTATCTAATGTTAATTAGGAGAAAGAAAAAGCATTTGTTATCATTATTATAATTATTTTTATTTGGTAACACACATGAAAATTATTAATAGATTTTCAGAATCATCTTAATTATGATATATATATATATATATATAAGAAGTGCTAAATAAATAGTTTATTTTTGTGTTTAAATTAATTATTAATTGGTATCATAATTTAATAATTAGATGAAATTATTTCAGAACTGAATACCAAAATCAAAGTTGATTAATGTTGAAGTTTTTTTTAAATATTACGAAAAATAATATTTTTAATAATATTATTTTTTTTAACATTAAATGAAAAGGATTCAAATTTAGATTTATTATTTAAGCTACACATACATTTATTATATGCTATGTCTAAATATACATATCTTATTTATAATTATAAATAACTATAGATATTTATAATTATTATCTCCCTATGGAATAACATCAAATGAGAGATTGAAATGTTTAGCTATGGCTAATTGCACTACAACAGATATTGAAAGTGACCATATTTGATTATTTGTTTAACATCATTTGACACATTGTGTTAAA
>CANXYC012384254.1:0-140667 GCA_948193065.1 Aleurites moluccanus | reverse complement strand
TATATATATATATATATATCGATTTTTTTTGTTTAATTGGTTCGACTTTAATCAAACCTCTGATCTTCTGCTTTTATCGCTTTTTTAAACGGTCTGATTTTGAAAATATTGGTTATGAATATAGTGTGCGGGAAAAATTCTATATTAATTAAATATAAATAAATTAAGTAAATGCTAACTTTTAAGGTTATTTTTTCATTATAAAAATAATATATTATTAAAATTTAATCGATCATACCACTTCATTATATTGTAATTCAAACAAAATTTTAATTTTTTTGAACTGCTATAAATATTTATCATCGAATTTTAAATTTGTTTCTTCATTCTATAAAAGTTATCCTTAGACTTTGAATTATTTCAGCTGGTACGAGTTTATTTTAAGTTTTCAATCATGTCTTAGCTAAGGCTATCATAAATTTGCAAATATTTCATATAAAATTATATTAATTAAGTTGTTACATGAGAGAGAGTTGATAAGAATATAATATATAAGAAAAATTTAAAATTTAATTAAATATAAATTTATTAAGTAATTAATATACAAATAAATTTTCGAGCCTTCAAAAATTAATTTTCCTAAATTAATATTAAAAATTCAATAATTCTCCCTATCAATATTAAAAAAATATGTATGTTTAAATTTTTTTTTTTTTTATTTTGCCTTCAAGGGTCAAAAAATTCCCATGAATCTAAGATCAATGTTGATCTTAATTAGAATAATGTTTGATTCAAGCTATATTCTTTAAGCTGAGCATCTCTTGTACAGTGCTAAACTATAGATAGGTTTTTGAATCCCAATTCTGCCGTGTCTTCAAATTTAATGGAAGCCCATATGCTATTTTATTAATGTTATAGTAATATCAATAGATCCTTCATTAATGATGCATTATTAATTTAATTATTATTTATTGCTTGACTATCAATAAAACACAAAGAATAAAGCTACAAAGCTAATTCAGATTAAAATAAGTAAATAAATGTTACTCACAATAAATATGAAAATTCTATGTACACTTTTAATATTACTACGCTATCCAAAAATATTTTATATACTAACTCAATTCAATTTAATTTAGTCTAATTTTAAATTAATTCTGATCGATTATATGGAGTTTTTATTTTCACTCCAAATAATTTTAAACGATATTTTTTAATACTTATAATACATCTAAATCATATTATATTCATCTCCTTCAATCATACTTCTATTTCACATATATCAATCTTAATAAATCATCTGATAAATCAATTTAATTTAATTTAATTAATTAATTTAATAATAATTTTCATATATTTAAAATATTCTCATTATTTTTAAATAAGTGTCATTTTAATTTTTTTTTTGTTTTTAAATAAATGTTATTTCTATAAAACCAATACTACATTAATATTTTTTTTTTTCTAATTTTAACCTTTAAAATCAATGCCTGAATTTAATGATTATAAATATTATTCAATAATAATAATAACATTTCGATAAACAATCTTTTTTCTTATTATCAAAATGATTTATTACATTTTTTAATATCTATGTAACAATTTTAAACCACATTTATTTAGAAATAGAAGGAATAATACTTAAAATGATAAATCCAATTGAATTTTAAACTTTATCATTTGAAATTGAATAGAATTTATGTAATATTTTGTACATCCCTATTTTATAAATTAAAGTTGTTTTTAAAGATGTTTTTGGGTTTTCATTGATGGACTATCATCACATTTTGTACAATTTCTAATTCTTGTTGATTTGATTTGCATATTCAAAATTTATATTTTTATATTTTATTCTAAAAAATATTATTTTAGCATTACTCTCAATAATCGAATTTTGGCCGACAATATAAAAGAATAAAAATGTAGAAAGTGGTTTATTATTAAGTTATTTAGGTAAACATTATTAGAGTATAATTATAAAAATATATAAAATTCATGATAAATTTATCTATTATTAATTTTTATCTTTAAAACAGAACTTTGAGATCTATATTAATTTTTTTATTATATAGATAACTATTATTATATATATATATATATATATATATATTAATAATATATATAACTATTATTAATTTTTTTTCATGGCGTCTTTTTATTTTTTTCTTCAAATTTGAAATTTGTCTTTTTTTTTTTTTTTCAAGATATATTATACATGTTATAGGATATCATAAAACTAGAACAATAATGCCAAACAATACAAAATTTTTAATAATCAAAGTAATAATTATGTTAAATATTATTGTACATAAAATTTAAATATAACATGAGTTATATGAAATCTAAAATTTCTTGAAATCTCAATTTTAATTTTATTATTAAACTAAAAACTCATTAACAATTTTATCATCAATTGGTCAAATTTTTTTATTAAATTAAAGTTAAATGGCGAACTAGATTAAACTAATATAGAAGTCTTCTTTTTTTAATAAAAAATCATGCATGATTATTAAAATTTATGAATTCAAAGGGTGAATTGATGGTTGGAATCACATTTTATATGAAATCAGTTGATTTTTTTATTTTTAGTATATAAATAATTCATTAAAAAGGAAAATAGATTTTCAAAGGTTTTAAACTCCTAACTTTTTATACTATGAGATAAGTAATCAATTACTAGACTATTAGATTAATAATCCAATTGATTTTATATTAATTAATTGAACAATTATAATGTAAGTTTGATTTATATTAAATTAAACAATTACACCAAATCTGAGGATTAATCTTAGACAAGAGGAAGCTCAACAAAACTCTCTTTATATGTAAAAATTGGGGGAAAAAAAGAATAAGGAAAATCACAAATGGAATTAAAATATTTGAATCTTCTCTTTAAAAGAGTCTTACATAAAACCATGTGAGAAGCATTGAAAAGATTTATTAGGTATCAACCCACTTATACAATATATATAAAGCACACTTATCAAGACTTAATTAACTTCCAAACATTGACCAAGTTAATTGCAAAAAAAACACGTCTTTATATATATATATATATATATAAAAGAAAAGAGAGTTGCATATGGAGACCATTTAAAGAATCTTGATCTCTTTAATTTATTAAGGCATTATTTTGTTAATTAGTGAGTTAATATAAAATTAACACTAAGTTTTGCATATATATATATATATCAATCTTATGTGTCTTCCACTATATCTTAGTCATAAGTGCCTAAATTTGCCATTCAAAGATGGCCACTTGGGTTGAGTCAAACTATCTATTAGTGCGTTTGATGTTGAAATTATTTTTCTACTTGTAATAAAGGTTGTCTTCTCTTTAGGGTTTATATATGTAGGGTTTTGGCATTATATTTGATTATTTTTATATTATTTCTTTTAATGAGAAATTTAATCTTCTAATCATGAGTTTAATCATTCTATTATGATATTACAGGCATGCACGAGTGTGAGATTCAACCCACACGCTTTGATTGGTATGTGATATGTCACGTGAAGTAGAAGTTGATCTATTTATGAATAAGGGTGGCACGTACCACCTCTTAATTTTTAAATTTTTTTAATATAAAATTATTATTTAATTTTTAAAATTTATAAAATTAATAAAATAATTTTTTTATTTTGAAAAATTAATATTTTAGTTCATAATAAAATATTATTTAATCATATATTTTTTTCTTTTTTGACTCTTTAATTTTAAATTTTTTTAAGATAAATTATCATTTAATATCTGAGATTTATTAAAATTAATAAAATAATTCTTCTATTTTAAAAAATTATTTTTTTAATTTCAAATTAATAATATTTATTTTTAAAATTTTTACGTCATTTTTTAAATGTAAGAGAGGTCTCATCCCAAAATTTTTGCATCTGTCATGAGGTAGAAATGATGCAATTGTAAATTTTAATCATAGGCTTTTAGCTAAAAAAAATATTATTTTTTTCAACTAATTTGGAGTCAAATTATCAATAATTTTATGAGAAAAGTGGCATAACACATAAGGAAAAAAATAACTGAAAAACAAAGGAGCAAACACTTTTTTCCATCTATTCATGGATTGATACTAACATACGTTAAAAAACTTAGTAAAATGAACTTGTGAGCCACGTTTCATATTTTAAATAATAAAAAATTTTAAAATTTTAAAAATAATATTGTAAATAATAAAATTATTAAATTTTAATTTTTAATTTTTTTAAAAAAAGAAGAAGATGAGAGATGCCACAAAGAAGATGAAAATTATACTTAGTAATTTTTATTTTCTAAAAATATAAAGTGAATCCCTTAATTTTACTTTATTAAATTTTGAATATTTGTTAATATTAATTAATAGACAAATCTCAAATTAAATTAATTAAGAAAAATTAATTAGAACAATTTTTTTAATAACTCACATTAAACTTTGGACCAAAATTTAGATCTAAAATTGTATATTTTCTCAATTAACAAATAAAAGAAATTAAAAAAAGCAAGAAAATGAAAACGAGGGGAAAAATTTGTAATTTGAGATGATTAGAAAAGCTGAAAAAAAAACCGCACGTCAGATTGCATTAACATCCAACAATGGATCACAGCTAAAGCTTATTACGTATTTCAACAAAATCCAAATTTCTAAGGATTTGATTGGGAAAATATTTGTATTTTTGCTAAAATATTAATTTGAGTTACATAAAATAAATCGGTTTAATTTTTTTTTAACTCGATTTTTGGATCAATTAAGGGTTTGATCCTTTAATTACATTAAGATTGTTAGTTGTGAGATCCATTCCTATTTTAATTAATAAAAATATTAAATTAATAAAATTATATTTTTAATTAAAAAATTGTTAAAATTAAAAAATTCAGAAAATAATTTGTATTTAAAATTTAAGAAAAATAATTTAATTTCTTCTTAAATTATTTTTTAAAATAAAAATATTTTTATTTATTTTTTATTTTCAAATTTGTCAAAAAAAATATAAAAATGAATTTTTTAAAAGTAATTTTTTTTTTTAAAAACAAAAATATGATATAATTAATTAAAAATATTTTTTTCTATCTTTTTACTGCTCTTATTGATTGTGGTCAATAAGTTGTCAAGAAATGCATTTGTCATTTATTTTTAATTAATTACATTCTATTTTTAACTTAAAAAATATTTTTTATTATTAAAAAATTCATTTTTCGTATTTTTTGATAACTTTGAAAATAAAAAAATAAATAAAAATATTTTTTATTTTAAAAAATAATTTAAGAAGAAATTAAATTATTTCTTCTTAAATTTTTTAATACAAATTATTTTCTGAATTTTTTTAATTTTAATATTTCTAATTAAAAATATAATTTTATTAATTTAATAATTTTATTAATTAAAAAATAGGAATGGGTTCCACAACTAACAGTGTTAGTGTAATTAATGGATCAATCCCTTAATTGAATAAAAAATCGAGTTAAAAGGAGAAATTGAACCAATTTATTTTACGTGACTTAAATTGAGTTTTTAACAAAAATGCAGATCCTAAATTGAATATTTTTCCGATTTGATAAGACAGTTAAATATTCAATTTAGAGCCTGAATTTAAGTCAAGAGTTTAATTAGGTTACGTAGAAATAATTGAACCAATTTTTTTCTTAAACTTAATTTTCGAACCAATTAAGGGTTTCACTGTTAATCACATATAACAGACATTATATGAGGGACCATTTGTATTTTTAAATGATAAAAATATTATTAAATAATTATAAAATATTAAAATTATAATTAAAAATTGATTTAAAATAAAAATTAAAAGAAGTTCTTCATCCCCGCCCCCTAAATCGTAGTCTCCTTGCTATCCCCACCTCTAAATCCCAAATCCCAAACCCTAAGGACAGCTCTCAACTCAATCGTTGGTCTAGGGCTTGATTAATCTAGTCTAGTCGTAAATTAGAATGCCTAGTCTCTCTTATATCTACCACTGCCTCTTTCTATCTACTACATCTTCTCTCCTTGCCTTTTCTGGTCTCAAGTCTACCTCTTCATCAATCCTAAGAACCACTGGGTTATATTTTGTATGATGAAATAATGAAATATAACCCCGAATCTTTACTGGTTTAATCACGATCGGTTCTTCTTATCTATTGGCTATGGTTGTATGCTACAGTATGCTCTGCTACCCCTTATTGGTTATGATAGTGTCAAAGTTGGACTTTTTTTTTTCTTTTATCAATTTATTTATTTTGTTATTTCTCTCTCAATAATGAGAAGTAAATCTGATTTTTTTTTGCAGCCAATTCATCATCTTGTTTTTGGATTCTTGTCTTCCCTATATGGTCAACACATATATTATTATTCAAACAACAAACAACTACTCTCTAAGCCATGGAGCTACAACAACTGTTTATCTTGTCATCATTGGGTCGATGGTTGTTACACAAGCGTTCTCTTCTATATAATTTAACACATGGTCTAATAGGTCATATATGAGACCTCTTGTGTTTAGTAGCATCGTTCTTCTAGTTGGGAAAACCTTATATGCATAGGCTTATGATCTTAATTAAATAGCAGTACTTTTGATTGGTCAACTTATTTGTGGGCGAATGATTTCATGTGATCTCATGTAAGGTACACTAAGAGAGGAGAAATCTGGGTTTCAATTTTTTTTTTTTTTTAACTTTTAATGGATCCCACAATTAAATGTCTATTATATATGATTAACGGCGAAGCCCTTAATTGGTTCAAAAATCAAGTTTAAGAGAAAAATTAGTCTTATTTTTTCTACATGACTCAAATTGGACCCTTAACCTAAGTTCAGGTACTAAATTAGATATTTTTTCATTGGAACTCGTATGTTTTACTTCCTTCCTCCAAGAATAAGGAGCTGGTTGGGAGTGCAAATGAGTCAAACCATTCTCAAGCGATTTGATATTAGATTCGACACGTTTGATTTATTTTATAAATCAGTTAAACTTGAGCTTTACTTTATGAGTGGAGTTTGCGTAAAATTAAACTTGACTTGATTAAATTTGTAAATATTTTGATTATAAGTTTGTGAACATACTTATGAACAATACGATTAATATGCTTGCGAATAGCTCGATTGTTATTACTATTATTATTAGCTTAATAATTTTAGCACTTCAAAAAATATATTTTAACATTTTTATAATTTTTTTGATAATTCAATTTGACTAAAATATATATATTCTTAATTTTCTTATAAATGTACTTTAAATATTTCTAAAAAAAAAAAGGCAAATTATACATTTATTTGTATTTTCAATTTTAAAATAAAAATTACTTTTTATTAGAAAAATTATTATTACTTTTCTTAATAATAAAATATAGTTTTCATTTACTTAATCCACAAGTCATATACATTTTAATTCCTGGATCAATTGAATAGCATAAATATATAAAATATATGGGTAAAATAGTTTAATAATATTATACAATTGTTATTTTTTCTAAAATTAATATTACATTATATCTTTAGAAAAATGTAACTCTTAAATAAGTATTATATAATTATTTTATACTTCTGTAATATTAATAGAATTTTAGATTAAGATTTCATTAGTATTATATTATCTAATATTTTAATATTTAAAAATATTTTTTTATTAATTAACATATTTGAGATACATATAATACTTAATTTTATTATTATTTTTTTTTACTAATTAGATTTTTTATTTTTATGTTAGTTTTAATTATTTTCTTTATAATTATTTTATAAAAAATGAACATTTAAGAAGTTGAGTATTCTGATTAGATATAAACGAATTTCAAAATGAATTAAACTCTAACTCGACTTAATTTAATTATAATTTATTAATAAGCTAAACTCGAACCATGTTCGATTATAATTTATAAATAAATTTTTGATGAGTGAGTTCGAGTTCGCTCGAGTATGTTTAATAACTAAACGAGTCGAACTTAAAAATTACGGAGTTTGAGTTCGAGCTCGAGTTTAAAAAAAATATCGAGCCGAATCTGAACAAGCTAAATATCGATTTGGCTCGACTCTATTACTGTCCTAGAGCTGGCTAAAATCAGCTCAATTACTGTCTTAGAGTTGGCTAATCAGTGATATTATTGAGGTATCTTATCCCATATATTTTGTATCAGATTGTGTCTTAGACTTTAGTGTCCTTATAAAAGAAAAGAAAAAATTCAATTTATAGAATAGATCATCAAGAGATAATTTCTGAAAGCAGAGTAGACATGCGCTGTTGGGCAACTAATTAACACCATCCCACCTGCATGCCGATTATACATTTATTCACTAGCCTTGTTTTCTTGCCCTTTTTACTACTATATGCAATTGATATTCAATGCTCAAATAACATTACATTAATTTCAAGATCTGTATTGTTGAGGATTAGATCATAAAATAGGTATATTTTTCGACATTGTTAATAATGATTAGCTTTTTAATGGACTCGAAAAAATAGATTTAAAATTAAAATATTATGATTAATTGTCAACTTTATTTTCAAAAAATAAATTAGTGTTTCACCCACAAGTTTAGTGTAGGAGTCTCAACTTGAAATGGCTCTCCAGTTTAAATCCCCTCCTCTTGTTATAAATTCAAAAATAAATAAATTAAAATTATTAATAATTGTAATTATATGTATATATATTAAAAATAAGTTAAAATTTCATGATTCCCTAAACTCGGTTTCTTATTTGTTCTATATATCATCCTCTGAAACTCTAATGGCAATTCACCTGAATAACAATAGACTTGACTATAAAGAAAGAAGAATAAAATTAAATTGAAATATAGAAATTAATGTTCACATTTCCGATCTTTTTCTTTTCTTTTCTTTTTTTTGCTTTTTACTTGAGAAAGTAACAAATTAATAATTTGAGAAACCTCAAATCCGATCTGATTTAAAAGTCTAAATTATTAGGTATTACGATTCAGACATTATATTAAATTTTAATATATTTTTTTATTTTTTAATGTGAGATTTTTTAATCATAATATAATAGGTTATGAATCAATGGCCAAACAGATAACATATTCGCACATACATCAAACTTTATGAATATATGGCTACAAAATTGATGAAATAACACAAATTAAAATATATATAGTCAACTCTGAATTGGATTCGAGATTTTCACACGATTAATAATTAGAAGCAAATTTAGTCTCAGGACATATTTTTTTGCATTTCTTCAACTTGCGCAAGTTTGGCAATGCCCCATTAACGAACTTTGCTGCTATGTTCATCTATGTATCTACATGCAAAGTCAACCTTGCCATATATACCCTTATGTACCCATATATATATATATATATATATACTGATTTTTTCGATTGTACTCAAAATCTTGAATGCTATGCTTGCTTTCTTCTTATGCTTCTCACTTAAAAGCCATTCACATAGGGTTTTGGTGTGAATTTGAGGTTTTCTTTTTGCATCATTTACTCGAGAAGAAAAGTTTATTCAAGTACTATCGATCTTTGCCTCAATTTCTTGAACAAGGTAAGTGCCGTAAGTCCACGACTACTATCTTGTTATTCCTTCCTTTTATTTTTTATTTTTAATTAAGCTCTGACTATAACTCAAATTTAGTAAGTTTTTCCTCACACTAATATTATTGAGTTAAATCTCACTTTCTTTCTTTTTTTTTTATTGTGAGGGTATTCTGATTTACTTAAAATGGTTATGATACGCATTTTAAAATTTAAAAAATATTAAATGAATTTTTGAGTGTTTGAATAATTAATTTAAAATGTCATTTTGAAACTTAAAATAAAAAAAATTTAAATTAAACATATTTAAAATTTTATTTTTAAAATAAAATTTCTATCTGAACACCCTTTATATAAGCTTATGTAAAAGGTTATCATCAAGAAAATCTCTATGTAAAAAAATTATGAGTGTAAAATGTGCTATCTTTTTAATTTTAAATACTGTGTATGTGTTATATCATGTTCAATATTTTACGATTGAACAAAAAAAATAATTATTGCTAATTTGTATGAAAAGGGCCAAGTTGACCGTTTCTGTCAAATTGGAAAGATGTCTTGTGCCTAAATACGTGTATGGTAAAATATATGAAGGCCTATTTACATAGACGGAGTGCATTAAAGTAAAAAGTCACGATTCTCTTAATTTTTTAAAATTTTTAAAATAAATTATTATTAAGCCTCCAAAATTTGATAAATTTAATAAAATAATTATTTTATTTTAAAAAATTAACTCTTTAGACCTTAATAAAATACTATTTAATATCATTTTTTTTCATTTCCCCTCATTTTCTTTTTAAATGCCTTATTTTTTTTTTATTTTCTTTATTTTTTTCTCAATTTATTTCATTTTTCTTTCTTAATGATATTGTAATAATTTTTAATTATTTTTAATTAAAATATATGTTTAATATTTTTTATTATCCTTATATTTTTTTAAGTAAATTCATTTCATTATTATAATATTTTTTTCAAACTTTATGTGTCCATTCATAAATCTAAAGGGTGTTATTTTCCAAAATTTTTGTGTTCACCCTGCTTATATTTATAATAGAAAATCCTTAATAACATAAAAAGTCTATTACATTATAACACTCTTATTATAATTCATTAGAAGTTCATATTACAGAAAATCTCATATATTTTACATTTAGGTTTAATTTAATTTTAAATACATATATGATCTAAATAAATTCAACAATGCTAGAAAAAAAATGCATTGAATACCTTTGTACGTACGTAGATACTCCTGATCTAAAGAGTTTGATATTTGGCATTGTAAATGTTTATCTTTTGTCCAGCTAATTAATTATATATATTGGGATTTTGGTTTTCAATGAGCTTGTGATTTCTTCTACATTAAAAAAAAAATAAGATTATAGAACAAAAACTTAAATTTCAGTGTCTTTTGAAGTACTATTTATCTTTTATCATTAATTAATTTGTGGTTTATTTATCTAAGTAACAGTGCCAAAAACGTTGGGGCAGCCCTTTTCTTTTGCATCAAAACTAATCCGAATTTTTTATTTTGTTTCGTTTGGTATTATATCTCTTATTTCATACATTTTTTTACATATTATATTATTTTTTTAATATTTTTTATAAGTGATATAACATGTAAAAAGATACTAAATAGAATGGATGATCTAAATTGTATCAAAACCGGCTTTAAAATGGTGTCTTTAAGAGGCAGAGGAAAGAAATTCTCAGAAAGTAGTGAGCACACGTTTAATGAACTGAAAAACAAAGAAAAGTAAATCATACTTTATAATATAAGGAGATACGTTTTTATGTCCATGTGAAGCTTTGGTGCCTTTTTCATGGGGTGCCTCTCTTAATCTTTTCTTTTATTATTATTATTTTTTATTTTTTACACTAACCCTTTTGTTTTATATATAAATACATAGGCACAAGATCCATTGCTCCTCAAACTTTTAACAAAAACCTCGCAAACCTCTCCAATTTATTACTTTCTTTCTTGAACTGTTTTGTCTCATTTTGGGCTGGAATTCTTTGAATCTTTCCTTACTATAAGCTGATTCTTCATCATTAAACAAAGATTGTGATACTAAACAAGTATTTAGATAATAATTGGTTAGTGTTAGGCTTAATTATTTGAGTAAATTAATGTTTTTAAGCTTCTTTTTTTTCTTGGAGTTGCATATAATATGTTTTTGGTTTTCTTGCAGGGGTAACGTAACGTTCTTTGTTTTTTATTTCAAGAAATGGGTTTAATCAGAAATTCTTCTCTGAAAAGCGGGGATTACTTGGAAGGGATGCTTAATGAATATGCTGGTGGCAAAGCTAAGATGAAGGCTAACAGAGGTGTATCAAGTAGGCTTGTTACTGCTCTTACTTGTCTGCAACTTGCTTTTGCTGTTTATGCTACTTTCTTATTGTATTATATGAGTCCTGCTATTGATTTAAGAACAAAACCTGACTTTACATGGGCTACAAGAATTGCACAACAATGGAAACAATTTATAATCCCACCCCATGTTCTTGGTAGATATCAAGATGCTAATTCTCTTGTTAGAGCTGAAATTCTACCCATTATTCCATCTGAAGTTTGTGAACATGAAAAGATTGAGTTTCAGCAGAAGAAGTCTAATGATGTTCAAATGATCAAGTTGAAGACAGAACTTTATAATGAGATATTGGATTTTCAGAGTAAGTCTATGGCTTCAGAAACTCTTTCTGAGCTAATGGCAATGAAATCTAAGTGGGATTTGCGTGGTCCTAATAGACCAAAGATTACAGTAATCTTAAATCATTTCAAGAGAAAAACACTTTGTGCACAGCTTGATTCTTTGCTTCAACAGACTCTTCCTTTCCATCATGTTTGGGTGCTTTCATTTGGGAGTCCAAATGAGTTCTCACTTAAGAGAATTGTAGATAGTTATAATGATTCAAGAATCAGCTTCATTAGTTCAAGCTATGATTTTAAGTACTACGGAAGATTTCAAATGGCTTTACAAACTGAAGCAGATCTTGTATATATTGTTGATGATGATATGATTCCTGGCAAGAAAATGCTACAGATTTTATCACATGTCGCAGGCACTGAGAAGTATCATAACTCAGTTTTGGGCAGCATAGGGAGGATTTTGCCTTTTAGTCAAAAGGACTTTACATTCCCAAGCTATCGAAAATTTCGATCAAAGGAGGCAGGTCTATACTTGCCTGACCCTGCTTATGGTATAACAATTGATAAAATTGTGCAGGTAGATTTCCTTTCCAGTTCATGGTTTCTATCTGCAGAGCTTGTTAAGACACTTTTCATCGAGGCGCCAATGACATTTATGACCGGAGAAGATCTGCATCTCAGGTATGTACAGGTTACTTTCTTCTGCCAGTACTAGTAAAAGAGATAATAACATTAAAATGGCATTTAGTAATATTTTAACTGTGTTAGTTTCCATTTACCTTGTTGATAATCTGTAGGAGTTACCTAGATTTTTCAGTACTAGAGTTTCTATAGTTAATCTAATAATAAATTTCAGATGGTAGTTTTAAGTATTTTATTTTATAAAAATTATGCAAATTCTTGGAAGAGGTCTCTTTGAGATTGCATTACATGGGTTTGATTGTGACAATAATTGAATTTTTATTGGCTTGGTAACCTGTTCAATAATATATATAAACATGTTAATCATAATATTAAAGCAGAAATTATGAAAACCAACCTTTGCTAGTCTCCAATTTAACTTTGATCAAGTATAGAACTATAATAGATTAATGGTTCAGTTTAATAGAAAAATGGCAGGCAGCAGACTTATTCTAAATTGCAGATTAAGTTGAAAATCGACATGGCAAGCATTTGAAGTGCTAATTTTCTACTCAAATGAGTTTCTATTTGATGAAATGAATTTTTAATATTGGAATCTTCTTAGTCTAGCCTTTTTAGAAAAAAAAAAAGATAAGTATGGTCAACTTTTTAATTTGTTATGTTAATATAATATTTCCCATTTTCAAGATGGGTACTCTGCATTCTGTTTCCACTACAAAGATTTTTGCATCCACTAATTTATCTGTTCAAAATTATCTACTACTGCACACAATACACATTCTTAATTTCCTTTATAAAGCAAAAAATTTAGTTGGAAATGGCTCTTCCTTTCTGAGATTCCCTGTAGCACTATCTGCACATTATTAGCACTAGCATGGTTAGGATTAGGAAAGAGTTCAAGTATATCTTCAATTAACTAGTGCTCCATTAGGTGTTATTAACTAATATTTGTACATTTAGGATAACACCAACCACTCAAATGACCATTTAGAAATAATGCTGAAGATTATATTATTGTTTTTGACTTTTTTTTTTGTTCTTAGCTTATATAACTAAATTAAGATAAGAAACCAATTAAAATAATAATAGGGGTCCCTTGGTGAAGTTGTAGTTGTTGTTGTTGATGACCATTATTAAGATAAGAAAATGATAGCTAAAATAATAGTACCAGGAGCTTGACTAAATCTACTATGCAAATGCTATAATTGAATCTCAAGATTTTAGTACCAAAGAAATGAAACAGAAGTTAATTTGCATAATGGAAAATTTTACTGATAAGTAATTGCAGTAAACAGTATCAGATTCCTGATTGAGCTTCTGATGTTATAGTTTTTATTGAACATGTGCAGCTATCAGCTTCAAAAGTACAGAAATGCAGGCTCATTCGTTCTTCCAGTAGACCCGAACGACAAGGAAACGTGGGGTGATAGTGAGCACAGACTTGCTTATGTTTCTGAAACCACAGTAATTTTCAAAGACATTGTTCAGGTCCGAGATGACCAATGGTGGAAGGCACTTTCCACTGGTTATGTGACTCAATGGGCTGCAATGAACCCTCAGAAAATAGATGCACTCTTTTATGCTCACTCTGTTGATGAAGTTAAGGCACTTGCACCACTTCTTGAAAAGTTCAGGTCTACTATTGGGAAAAAAGCCTATATTGCTGTTTCTGGAGGCAATTTTTGCCCTTGTGAAGATGCTGCAATTGCTCTAAACTGGCCTAAGTTGGTTTGCAAGGAGCGAAGATTTAAGATATTTGATTTGGATGTTGGGAAGCTATCAGGAATATCAAACTCTGAAGTGCCAGTGGTGCAAGCAGTGTACTCTAGCATGAAAGGACTAATCAAAATTCACAATCCCAGTGTGGTGATCACAGTGTCTGACATTGATCCTAATGTGAAAAAAGCTTTAAAAATGGCCACGGAGACTAGTACTAATGCTTCAACAATGATTCTCCTGCCAAGGCCTTCTATATCAAAGGTTCTTTGGATGGCCGACCTAAGATCAACTGCTTTGCCAAGTAAGAATTAATTCATACTAATTTTTCCATGGAAAAATGTTAGTTTCATCTATAACTGAAAAGCTAGACTCAAACACGCAGACTAATTTAGTCCTAACAAATTAACAAGTAATAAATTAGTTCTGATAAATCTGCTATAATTTCAAGCTTAGTGAGACAATAATTTTTTTTTTCCTCCCAACAAAATTTAAAAAGTTATAATTCTGTGCCCCTTTCTCAAATTTCCTAATTCAAAAAGTTTGAGGGTAAAGTTATTGGAATTTGACACTATTATGAGGTGTGAGATTCTGCAAATCCCAGAAAGTAGTGTCCATGGACCCTGGTCATATTTTTTTAATGGTGAATAGAAAGCACTTAATGAGTGCTAATGAAACAAGCATTCTTCTTAAATAAATTAATTTCTTCTCTTCATTAACTCAAAAAACTGACTCAAACCTTAATTTAATAAAAAATTCTGGAACCTTTCTTTCAATGTTATTCGTTTTATCTAATTACTATCTATATGATTAACTTGCATGTGCAGATTGGAATAAAATGAGAATTTCTGTTAACATAATTACCCAAACCCGAGCTCAATCTTTAACAAGGCTTCTCAATTCCCTCAGCAATTCATACTATCTTGGTGATGAAATACCTATCAGCTTCAACATGGACAGTAAAGTGGATGCAGCAACTGTAAGACTTGTAAATTCATTCAATTGGACACATGGTCCTAAAACTCTTAGAAGAAGAATCATCCAAGGTGGCCTAATCAGAGCAGTGAGTGAAAGTTGGTATCCTGCATCTGATGATGATTTTGGCGTCCTACTCGAAGATGATATCGAAGTCTCTCCATACTACTATCTGTGGATTAAATATGCTCTCTTAGCATACCATTATGATCCTCAAATTTCATTCCCTGAACTCTCCTCCATTTCCTTATACACACCTAAATTGGTTGAGGTTGTGAAAGAAAGACCTAAATGGAATCCAACTGAGTTTTTCAAGAAAATCCATCCGAACACACCATATGTCCACCAATTACCATGCAGTTGGGGTGCAGTGTTTTTCCCTAAACAATGGAGAGAATTCTATGTTTACATGAACATGAGGTTCACCGAAGACCCCAAGGCAAACCCAGTTCAAATTCCAAAATCCAGAACAAATGGATGGCAAGCTTCATGGAAAAAGTTCCTTATTGATATGATGTACCTTAGAGGCTATGTTAGTCTCTATCCAAACTTTCCAAACCAGGCAAGCTTTTCAACTAACCATATGGAACCAGGAGCTCACATTAGTGCAAACGAAAATGTTGTCATGCATGACAAGACAGATTTTGAGGTTCCATTATTGAAGGAAGATTTCAGAATCTTTTTGCCTAATACTAAGTTGCCTCCAGCATCAAAATTGCCATCATTAAACCTGTTTAACCAACCGGTTTCGCTTAAGGGTCTTAAAGCAGCAGGAGCTAAGTTGGGGCAAGATGTACTTAGATGTGATAATGTGACAGAAATTGTGTCTGTTGATCATGAAACAGGTCTACCAATACGCTGCGTGAAAATCTGATAAGTACAGCTGAAAAACTGCTAAGATTTGATTATTCTTTGTATCTTCGGATAAGATGTGTTCTTGTAATGTTTTTCTTCAGCTTTATAAGGGTTCGATAATTATTCATTTGAAATTATTGATTTTTTTCTCAAATAAAATTATTTTTCTTTTTAAAATATTAATATATGATATAATATAATATTAATGATAATATAAAAGTATCACTATTAAAAATAAAATAAGATATTCATTCTCTTCTCTCAGTTTTTTATTTTATTTTTATTATTATTTATATATATATATAATTTGCTTTTATTTCTATCAAAGAAAAGTGAGAATCACAAAACTTGAACAATTAGTCAGGATATAAATGGATAGATGGGTCATTAATTACCCAATTATTCAATTGATGTAAAAGTGCGATTGATAAATCGTCAATCGATAAAAATAGTTTATACCTGCTTATAAAATTTGCTGATTGAAAAAAAAAATTTATTATAATTAAAATTTTTAATTAACCAACCAAACATCACAAACTTTTTTAATTGGCGACATGTATATTGACAATCGACAATTTAGAGTGTTTAATTGATCAACCAAACAGCCCCTTATTTGCTTAACAATTTTGTTGGATTATGATTACAAAGTTAATCATCATTTTAACTAATTTAAACATTCAATAATTTGAAAGGATGTTAAAATAGCCCGATTTACTGGAATTCATTCTGACATGCTTCAATCAAAACATTGAGTAAGAAATGAGGCGATAAATAACCTAATTTTTTTTTGGTAGAAGATATAATGAAAATTATATATTCTGTCTTGAACTCGTCTAAAAATATATTTTATTTATATTAATATTTAAAATTATCATGAAATAATATTTAAATTTGATATAAAATATTAATAATAATTTGAATATCTTAAAATATTTTAAGAAAATATTTATTATTTTATTATTCAAATAATTTATCAATTAAAATGATTTTTTTTCTCCTATAAGGAGAAATGTGTGACTTTTTCTTTTGTAATGGCAGGATTAAATAATAATAGCATTTAACAAATTTTTCTTAATTTTCAAAGCAATAGCAGTAAACTTCCAAATAGCAATATCAAATAAATACCTAATTATTAAATTAGTAATTTCATAATTTAATTTTAAACAATAAAATCGTATGTGATTTGTCAAAACAAAGCAATAAATCTTATGTTTGAAAAAAAAAAGTTTGGTAAATATTAATAATTAATAATAGTCATGATTTGGACAACCCAACTAAGAAATAAATCAAACATTTGCAAAATTATGAATTATTTTCTTTTTTATATTTAAAGGATGTTTAGTAAAACGATTGTTAAATATGTGATTAGCGTAAAAATTTAATTGTCCAATTATAAATTGCTATAAGCAGTTTATAAAATTAATGACATAAATATTAATATAAAAATTATATTTAATTATGAACTACTTACGAAATTTATCGATTAAATTTTTTTTTATAATAATTAAAATTTTTTATTTGATCAATTAAATAATATAAATTTTTTTAAACATAAATATTAACAATTAATAATCAAAAGTCTTTAATCCACCAACTAAACACCCCTTAATTAAGCAAATACATATATTTCTATATTCTATCTTTAATTATATTTCTAGTTCTAATTAAGCCAACAACTTTAAATTCCAATGACCCAAGCCTACCTTCTCCAGAAACAAAAATAAATAGCAAAGTAACAGTTAATCTTACACGTGGCATACAGTAGTTGGCAGTCAAAATAGTTAGAGAACAGCCATGTAACTGTCATTTTTCAATGGAAGTCCAAAATTGAAATCGGGGCAATATTGTCACGTAAAATATCTTTTTCTTTTTTCTTTTTTATTATATATATAAATAATATGGGCAAATTATAATTTAATCTCTGTATTTTTATCTGAAAAATAAAGTGATCCATATATTATGTGAAATACATGATCTAGTCCTTAAATTTTTACTGCGTAAAACTATTTAGTCATCCCATTCATTTTTTTTTTCTTTTTCAGTTAAAAATAAAATAAAATAAAATAAAATTATATCCCAAAATACCCTTATACCTTCTTTACCCTATCTCTTCCCTTCAACAATCCCTATGTACCTTCATTAGTGTCTTTCCTAATTTCTTTATTTCATTTTTGTTCTCTCTTATCCCTCTCTTTCTCATTCTTTTTCTTTTTCTTTATCATCTTTCTTCTCTCTTTCTCTTCATCATTTCCATTTTTTTTTTATAGTGAAGATTTCGGAGTGATTTTAAAATTTAGTGGTGGTAATGGTCGCTTTTGTAGCTTTTGATTTATTATTGTTAAATTATTGATTTGTTTATTGGATAATTGAATTATTAGTTTGTTTGTTAGATTATTAGAGTTAATTATTAAATTATTTTGAATAAATTATTAGAGTATAATTTTTTTTTTTAATATTATCTTTTCTCATTTTTCATTTTGGTAAAGACTTTAATTTTTCCTACTTATTAAATTAGAGTTAAAAAATAGAAGAAAATTAAAGATTCTTAAAAGAAATTTATTGATTTGAATAGTGATAAGTGATAGAAAATTTAATAATGAATAAGAGATATTTTAATCATTTTATTTAAAATTTAAAGAAAAAAAAATAAAAAAAAAAAGAACTGAAGAACTAAATATATAGCAACTAAATTATGTATTGTATATAATACAGAGATGATTTCGTTTTTCAAATCATAATTTAGGATAATTTAGCCAAATAAAATTTATTCATTTATTTTATAGTTTCTGCAGAAATTAGGCGGATTCAAAGCTCCCTCCTTTCTCGCGCTTTTTGTGTTCTCTCTGAATATTTCTATACATTTGATCCATTGAAGCAAAGTAAGTTTCAAAAACCCTAATTTCTGTAGTATTTGATTTCAATTATGGAGCTACATTTCTAATTTTCTGGTTTTGTTTCGTATCATTTCCTTTAAAAAAAAAAATTTCTCATTGATATGATCGATTGTTGTATGAAATTTAATTTGTGTTTAAGGAACCGTGCTTTGTTTGTTAGTTTTGAATTGTCAATTCTCATATATTTCTCTCTTTTTTTTCAATTAATGCCCCGATCAAGTTTGCTTTAAGTGAATAAAAAATGGTTAATAATTGACAGGATATTGTTTAGTTATGCTACTTTTAATTTTCTAATGTTAAAGAGTATGTTTTTACCTATATTGTGTGTTAGGAGGAGTATAATTCACCAGCAATACTTGGTGGGTGATTTTACTGGAAAATAATGGAAGAACAGTGTGTGGCTAAGTATCCTAATTGCATGGTTGGTGGATAATGCAAGATTTTTTAGGGTAAAAGACAGACTAGAATTTTCGTTAGAAAGATTCATGCAACACACATGTATATACAATACTGAGCATGTTTGCTACACTCCAGGGTTGGGAATAGAATCCAATTCTTGGAATAAGATTCTATTTTTCACTTTGGTTCATAAATAATCTAAATTTTTTTCTATTTTTTTTTTTTACATTTGAATAACTCCAATTTTTATTGATATGATATTATATTTTAAAATATAATTATTAATCTAATCAATAAATTCTATTTAATTATTTAAAAAATAAACTTGGAAATGTATTTCTAAGGTTTTGGAATCATGTTCCTCTTGAATTTTGATTCCAAGGTATGCCAAACAAGTCCTAGATTTTTTTTTCTTCTTTCTCTTCATGTTAATTGTTAGGAGAAATCAGAAATTGTAAAAATATTCATCATATTTAAACATGCCCTAGGCCAACAAAGTTGTCCATCTATGTGAAATTACCCCTCCCCTTTCATGCATATCTTTTATGAATATGAGCCACAAACTCAATATAAGTAACATAAATGAGGTGGTATTTTTTCCTTAACTACCTCTTCCTTTTATAAATGAAATAGTTCTTGTACAGTCATGGTCATTTACTATTATTAAGAGGATTTTACATTGTAATGAAGATTCTTCATCTGTTTGCTTAAGTGTAAAAGTCATTGAACATGGATAGCAAGAACAATTGGTCAATCAATGACTACTTGCTTGTTATGACTGTTACATACCTAAAACAACTGAAGACTAACATTGGAAGAGTTTGTTTTCTTTTTGTTAGTCACTATTCAATGTTGACTTAACTATGAGTCAGACGAAGGACAAAATTGAAAGGTAGAAGAATGATTTAAGCTAAAAATCCTTTTAATTTCTCACTTTGTGATAATAGTCTAGGTTGTGTGACACTTTTTCAATAAATCTCTGTGTTTTCTTATTTTCCATGCAATTTAATTTTGATATGTTTGGTTGCCTACTCTGAAGTTGGAATGTTTATGCATGTCAGGGCTTATGCTTTGTTGAACATCTTGTCTGCCTGCTTGAAATTGAAGAATGCCATATTTGCCCCAAAAAATGCTCAAGGATGTCATTTCTTTTTCTCAGCATCTGATCTTTTTGACTTGAGTGTCAAGGAAAAAAAAATGCATGCCAAGATGGGTTCCATGCACCGCAGGTTTTGCTTTATTATATTTTGCTTTTGGAAAGTAGTGAGGATATGTTTTTGTTTCTGGTGTTTTAGCATTCTCCTGTATCTTGCATCTCAAGATTTCTAAATTACTCTTGTTAGAATTAAAAGATCTCATATAGAAATATAACAAATGGTATCAAGACTTAATATAGTGTTTGGACCTCACCACCCAATAGTTTAGACTTTTGGGTTAGATTCTAGGTTTTTCACATGCTATTAGAGCCGACTCTGCACCCCAATCTTTTTGTGCTCTTTCTTGTTCCACTGCAGCTGCTGCTGTGTGTCAGTAAGGTCTGGCACATATGCGGATCTGGATCTCTTTGGCTGTCAATCTGTTTGTGGCACGTGATAATTAAGAGCTTAGCACTGTCAAGAGGGGGAGTTAGAGTTAAAAGATCTCACATATAAATGATATCAAGGTTTAATATAGAGCCTGGGCCTCACCACCCAATAGCTTAGGTTTTTGGGTTGGATTCTAGGTTTCTCACAAATCTAAATTCGGTACTAAGATCAGCATGCCAAACTACCTTGATTTTTCTCTTCTCTTACTTGCAGTGGACATTCTAGGAAAATAAATGATGGTGCCAGGTTGATTTTCACAACAATTTTGGGTGTTGTATTTGGATTTTTTATTGGTATTTCATTTCCTTCAGTTTCTCTTACTAAGGTTTGTTACCTTCACTAGCTCTTTCCTTTATCACAGGAGAGATCTGTTATCCATTTGATTTGTTTGTTTTACTATTGCAGATTCACATGCCTTCAAGCCTTATATCATCTCTTGATATACCCTATCCTGATCAACACAGGTTTAGCGAATCTGTTCCCAGGGTATGGAGCTCATTCTAGAATGTCCTCTTATATAAACATTTTTTCCATGCATTTACAAACTAATTTCCAAGCTGAGCCCATGATATGCCCATGGATTGCCTATTTGCGTCCAGATTTATGTTCCAACAAATCCTCGCGGTGCAGAATTATTACCTCCAGGAATAATTGTGCCAGAATCTGACTTTTACTTGCGCAGATTATGGGGTGAACCTGATCAGGTATGTTTTACAAATTTTATAACAAAATGCAACTGATTATGCTGAACTCTTATTACTTACCCATCATGATAGATAGCTGGAGTAATCCAGGTATATTTATGTCTCTCTATTTTTCTACCTAGTAATGTTGAAAAGGGCTACAATTATCTGGAATAACCATTTGGAATTGGTTATAAGGTTATAGCAGCAATTATTGTTCTAGTTTTTTGGGGTGTGTGTAGTTATGATTACATACCCTTCAATATACTTAATTAAGGCTATAATGCAGCAATCTGGAATATGCATTCTATGGGCCATGTGTTTTTAGACACAAGGACCTCATACTTGGATGGATGATATATGTGCAAGTTTTGAAACATGTAGGTAGGTATTTGGTTTCTAGTCCTGATGTCCTTGAGAGTTTATTGTTTTAAGTTAAGATTTTCATTCTACAAACTTATTTTTATGAGCATATGCTTACCAAAAAAGAATTAAAAGGTAAAAACGTAGTCTTATTGTTTCTCTTGTAGTCATTATTTCTCTTTCTACATGCATGTCTTAATAGATAAGTCATATCAAAAGGAAAGGACAGGAAAGAAAAGGTGAATTGGATATTTGTATATGTTCATACTTACCAAGTACTATCTATATATAAGTTTAATAAGTTGGAAGCATGTGGTTTGGCTGAACACCAGTTGTTGATGGGAAATGTAATTTTCACGCCTTATAATGGATGTCATGACTCATGGTATTCACAGGATCTGAAGAAGAAGCCAAAGTACTGGGTAACATTTACAGTTGGTTATGATCAGAGGAATAACATCAATGCAGCTGTTCAAAAGGTTGTATGTACAAACTATTTAATGTCCCTTTTTAATTGGATTTATTCTTATGGATACTGAAGCTTATTTTCTTGCATTTGCGGTAGTTTTCTGATGATTTCACAATTTTGCTTTTTCACTATGATGGTCGGACAAGTGACTGGGATGAATTTGAGTGGTCAAAAAGTGCAATCCATATCAGTGTAAGAAGACAAACAAAATGGTAAAGTTTACAGCATATTTTATTTAGTTTGATATTAAGGTTTAGTTAGGTTGAAGTATTGAAGTTCTTACTAGGTTCCTTAGGAGCCCTTAAACGCAGAATAAGCATTTTAATAGTTTACGACACTGCTTTTCTATTTTCCCACTGCTTTGTTGAGGCGAAAAAGTCTCATTATCGCAGTTAGATAATAATTTTGTAGGTTGCTTGCTCATTCACACCATATATGTTTTCTAGGTGGTATGTAAAGAGGTTTTTGCATCCTGACATTGTTGCTGCTTATGAATATATTTTCATATGGGACGAAGATCTTGGGGTGGAACATTTTAATGCAGAAAAGTAAGTTCATGCTTGTCATATTTGGATGCACTCAACTCTTTCATGCTTCATTTTAAAATTTTCTTATGAATTACTAGGTATATTGAGTTGATAAAAAAACACGATCTGGAGATCTCTCAACCAGGTCTTGAGCCCAATAATGGACTTACTTGGCAGATGACAAAGCGGATAGGCGACAGTGAAGTTCACAAGTACTCTGTCTCATAAACTAGGTGGATGAGGTTTCATTTTATCTTTAAAGACATTTTCTTCAACTTTTAAAGAGGCATATCTTTGGATTGGACAGGGATACGGAGGAGAAACCAGGCTGGTGTAGTGACCCACATTTGCCTCCATGTGCTGCGTATGCTCTCTCCCTCTCTCTCTCTTTCTCTGTGCGTGTGTGTCCATCCACATTCACATGCATGCATTTGTATGTATTCTAATTTGTGTTTGTGCTCATTCAGCTTTGTGGAAATCATGGCCCCTGTGTTTTCTCGGGAGGCTTGGCGTTGTGTATGGCATATGATACAGGTATGTTGTATTCTACAATTGTATGGCTAGACTTTATATAATTGTTTACAGAGTTACATGCATCTGCACATTAATTTAATTAACAGCTTAGAAAAATTTTAATTCAACGCCAAGTGCTTCATCTCTTTCCAAGAGCTGTTCTTTATTCTCAATCTGCTTTAATAAGTGAAGTGACAAGGTGAAGATAAATGAGATAATATGCATGTGTCATCAGTCTATACTTTTATGATACCTGTTCCCTTTTTTTTTCCATTTTGAAGCTACTTTAAAATAATGCTTAAATAATGTGCTTGTAGAATGATTTGGTGCATGGATGGGGACTGGATTTTGCTCTCAGAAGATGTGTAGAGGTCAGTGGTTTTCATCTATTATGACCTTTTCTTTCTTGTAATTGATGGTGAACTATTTTTTTCAATCACTTTTTTTTGAATCTGCATGTTAATATTCATAAAATTTATACGAGGGATTTGTTCTCTAATAATGATATAGAAAATATCTGAGGCATCTGACTATGGAAACGTCAACGACTGGTTGTCTGTCAAAATATCAGACTACACTGGAGAATTTATGCTTTTGGAAATCCATCTCTTCAAAAAGCAGTTGAGAGCTAAATGATTCAAATACAAAATGACCTAGTCCATTATCTATCTCATTTTGTATGTGATTTTGTGCATGCACAAGAACCTATGCATCTGCATGTCTTTTCTTAGCAGCTTTTTTTGAGTCTGTATCATTGAAATTAGATTGCTTCTAGCTTTTAAAAAATGAGGCCATTTGGTAATTACTCATGCCAAGCAAGTTTCCGTTGGATAAATTGCGAGAGCACCTTCATATCTTTGTCTTTTATCAGCTACTTACCTCCATTTTGAGTTGAGTTTTAATTGTTGTTGTTTTGCTCACCAGCCTGCACATGAAAAAATTGGAGTCGTTGATTCACAGTGGATTATTCATCAAGTAATTCCTTCTCTTGGGAACCAGGTGAGCAATCATCCACTTCCAACATAGTGTCAGTATGGTTCATTTACACTTTTGATATACTAGATACAGATCATGGAAAGCAGCCTATATGATACGCATTGACATGGGTAGTACCTCCACAGTCTATTATATTGTGAACAAAATGTAGTCCATAAATGATATAACCAAGTTTTCTGTTGGTGAAGTCAGAGTATGTATGACATGGGAAGGTTAATGTCTTTTTGGGAAGTTGATCTCTGAGTTGGGTTGTATATGGTTTAAGCTACGATCATTTTGAAAAGCCATTTTTTATTTTCTTCTGGAAGTTTATCAAATTAGGCATTTCAAACTGTAATCTATTTGGGTATATCAGAGTGTGTGATGGGGAATCAGCTTTATTTTCAGAATTTGAGATAAGTCAACACTAATTGGACCAGATCTCACCAAGAAGTTGAGAACTTAGTCTTAGCAAAGACGACAGTACCACCAACTTCTTAGCTTGCGGACTTTATAACTAGCATCTTTTGTTGCATTCCTCATTTTTCCATGTTTTCCTTGTTTATATTTATCGTCTCAATGTCTTCTGCAAAATGTTCAGGGGGAGGCAGAAGATGGAAAAGCTCCATGGGAAGGGGTATGTACAAGTACTCGGCAATTATATTAGAACCTATAATTTCCAGCTTTTGGAATCAAAATACGTCAAACACAACACTTCTGTTCAACTTTCATGGAATTTAAACAAAGGTCTAAAATAAATGTTACTTTCCTCCTTGTATTCTTTTTTTTTTTTTTTTCTACTCCATTTACAGGTGAGAGCAAGGTGCAGAAATGAGTGGGCTATGTTCCAGAATCGTCTCGCTATCGCAGATCAGGCGTACCTCTCTCAGCTTAACATAGAGTGATTTTTGCATCTTTGCCATCCTTCTGCCTGACTTAGCCTTGAGACGGATGAATTAGATTCAAATCCTTCATTGAGATTCTTTACTCAAGGCAGCAGCTGGGTTATTTTCTGAACATCTTGTGTATCCCATCAAATATTTACAAGTTCTCTCTAGGTTCATATGATGAAATTGATAGGACATTGAGTCATACAGAAGTTTATTTATTTATTTATTTATTTTGGTGTATGTTTCCATCTGGTTATTCTTTTTTTTTTTTATACGGCTTTATGATGTTTAGAATTAGCAATATATATATATATAAAATTTAAAGCTTTATGATATAATCTTCATTTCTGTATATGTGATTTTAGAAAATTCTTCTGCCAATTCTATTTTCCTGTATGTAAACGTCAGAGAATTATCAACATGAAACCAATGATTATTCAAATTTTTACCTTAGACGCAATGAAAATGAATAATTAGTTCAAGCAAAACGTTTCTCGAAATTCATGAATTTTGCCAATTTTATATATTGAGTTTCTAAGTTTCACTTTGTATTGATTGAGCTTTTCAATTATTAATTCATTGCCTACTGAAAGATTTTTTTCATAATAATTAATTTTTTTCATAATAATTAATGAGAATGTAATTTATGCGAGTTATTCTTAATGAGAGTATAATTTATACTCTATTTCAGACACTGACTAAGATTTAAATATTTGAGGGGAAAAATTTTAAAAAAAAATTGCAAATCAGTAAAAAATATGAATCGTAGCACAAAAAATGGAAAATGAAAATTAAAAAGAAAGAAAGAAAATGAAAAATGAACATAGAAAAGAAAAGCAAGAAAAAAAAATTGGAAAATGGAAAATCGACAAGAGAAGGCAAGGCAGAGAACCGGACAAGGTTGGTGTGACGTCATTCGTGACTGAGCTGGGTTGGGCGGTGGCTGGCGACGATGGGATTTGTTCTTCTCTTCTCAACTATCATTGATCTCGAAGAAGAACCCAAAGCATCAGAACAGGTATGGTTCCAACACTGACATGGGTATCTAATTGAGGACTTGGATTTGATTTCTTAAAGATTTGCGTATCTTATTCAGTTTACATTTATATGGGTTTTACCAATTGCAGTTGACTTCTTCTAACATCCAAATTTCTCTGCATATCAGTCTTCTCCAGATCTCAAATTCAATGGAAAACTAAAGTGATTCGTTGAATACTCCCAGATCTCTCAATCAGTATAAAGTCAAACTTAAGGATTCAATAAATAAAAATAGCAAAATTCAGGGATTCTGAGATACGTTTTGCCTTGGTTCAATGGTCTATTATATTTGATATCTTATCCATGTTTAAATCATGCTTTTAAATACATAAAAATTAATGTAAGTTGACATTAAAAAAAAGAAAAAGAAAATTTGATCCCTAAAAAAAATGATCTATCTCTCCATCATTGAATATAAGAGGTTTCAGGTAAGTCATCAATGTCACAACAGCTAGAAGAAGGAAAATATATATGGTAAAGGTCCAAAATTATTCAAGAACCCACAAATCTATGGATATTAAAGCATTTAAAAAAAAAATGAAAGGTAGTTGGATTTCAGTAATTAGTATTAGCAAGCTATCATGAAAATTATTTTATTAACTTGATATAGATTATGATATAATGAATTAAATTGATGTGAGATGAAAATTTTAATTGTTTATTATAATATAGTTTCAGGGAAAAAAATCAATGAACTAGTTGAGAAATTTTTAGCAAACATAACAATGAATTTTGGTGCAGCATTAAAGTAAAAATGAAGGGAATTTGTTAATGTGAGGAGCATTTTCCTAATTATGCTAGGTTGGTGATTGTGATGTTCCAAGGGAGGTCCAAAAAAATGATATAAATTTTTGGAGTAAAATTGAAGTTTGTTGTTTTTATCACCAAACACTAATTGAGTTTGAGGGTGGTGGCAAAGGTTTTTGCTTGCATTGGCAGATACCTCATCACTCTCTTCATTTAAGAAATGTAAATCTTACCTTCCCAGCTTGTGTGCTAAGACTCAATTTTAAAGATCTCTCTTGAAGTGCTTAGAGATATAGGTAAGATGGTTAAAAAAAAGGGTGGGGGGAAGCTAAAATCATTAGCAAATACCTATTACAACCAAAACACTTAATTAAGCAACAACAATAATAATAATAGTAAGAAATGTGCAACTTCTCCAATTTTTCATTTCATAAATGAAAATTATATGTTTGAAGGGAAAAAAATTTCAAAACAAATTCTAGTATTTATGTTGCAAATTTTTATCACAAAAATAGGAAAATCTTTCATTAGAGGTAATTAACAACAATTTCATGCTATTAACATAAGCAATCATGATCACAACTAGGCTTAAGTACTCACATAGCTTTAGTTGCTAACCTTAATTAGGTTAATGTCAAACAAATTAGCAAAGGGTTACAGATGCTTTAAAAATTGAGCATTACTATTACCACAGCCTATATTATTATTGTCACTGCTAATTAATGAAATAAAATAAATTTATTATGTTATAATAATATAGGCTGTGAAAATAATAATGACTTAAAAAATTTATTTTTATTTTTTTTTTATACTTGAAATTTTTAAAAAGAACATAAATTATTAACGGGTTTGAATACTGATTTTTCATATTATAAAACAAGTACTTAACTATGAAAATACAAATTTAATAATAGAAGTTTAGTTTCATGTATTTTCATAAACATATGTTGTGGAATTGTACCTTATAAAAGAAATGTTAGACTAGTGCTAGATGTTCAAAGAAATAGAGGTCTTGTACATACTCTAGCATGACATAATACAAACTAGCGTCTCTATTTAAGACCTTTCAATTAATTGTTGGTAAATATAATTTTTAGATTGATAAAACCAAAGGGTTTTAGAAGAAAATGATGGTTTTAACAATTGAAATGGAACTCTTACCATATTTGACTATAATCTTGCCTCAACCAAATTGCTTCTGGAAGTGAGAAACGAGAACCAAAACCAAACAAATAACTAATATTATCAGAGTTAGGCACCAAACCCCCTAACCTTGTGCCATAAAACATACAAGGGTCCTAAACTTGCATTCGCACACAAGCCAATAATCACTTAATCTCTCCCTTTCTTAGTACTAATAAGCACGAAACTCTCTCATTTATATCCCCACCATTGTCTCTCTGCCACCACCATTCCTTTAGCCTCGCCGGCCGGATTCTGGAGTTGTAGGAGCCCTATATCTTGCATATACAAGTCCATATTTCTATATTTTTAAAGGTTTGTGTTACTAATGGTATAAATCTTGATACAATTTTTTCGATTAATTAAAATTTTAATTGTAATTCAAACTCATAACCTCACAGTCCTATAAACAATAGTAGTATTCTTGAACCAAAGCTCAAAAGTGTTTTATACCATTTTCAAGTTCTCCATGTGTGATTGTGTGAGATAAATTCAATTTGATTTTCTTGTGAATTTTTCAGGGCTCCTTACAACTCCAAGAATTATTTTCTTTGTTGAAACCTTAATTTTAAGGTACTTTATCTTATTCTTAATTTTTGTCTTTAAAAACTCATGTTATGAATTTTTCAAGATTTTATTCAAAATGGTTTTACAAGACATCAATATTAATTGACATAGACAATTGTTTCATAAATTATGTTTTACAAGACATCATTATAAATCACATGGCCAATTGTTTCATAAATTATGTTTTACAAGACATCATTATAATTGACATGGCCAATTGTTTCATAAATTATCTTGTAATTTTGTAAGAACATCTAAGATATAATTAGTGCAAATGGGGATTCTTCAAATCCTACTGTTTCTTAATCTAGTAACTTCAATTCTAAGTACATTTTGTGTTGCCATTTGTTATGTTATCCATAATCCAATATGTTAAACACCAATTCATGATCATATGTTGCCAATAGGGAAAAAGTTCAATGTTGAGTAATGTAGCCTATTGAAAAATTGCTTGTCTCGCATTGCAAGATATAAGGAATTCAAATCCTGATTTTCTTTATTTTTTGAAAAAAACAAAAATTATTAGGAAACATTAAAATTTTGATTATACTATAACTCATCGTAAACAATGCTTATAATTTAGCAACATTAATTAGTTTTCCTTGTTATCTAATCAATCATCTAATTAGCATAGGCCCAGTCGATAGATAAAAAATTAATGTATCATAGTGTACCCTTTTGCTAATCAATTGTTTAATTACTTTATTATAGAAATTAGATGATGTACTAGACTGAGCTATCAATAAGATTTGTTTACAACTTTATATAAAGCTAGACTTTCAAGTAACCTTTTCAATTTATTTTTTCTTTATTTACTGTTTTTTTCCGGTATAGTTTTGGCTGAAGATATGGGAGAAATGTCAAGCTTCCAGTTGGGTGTTATTGGTGCACTGTTTCTTTCAGTGGCTTCATCTGTCTCCATTGTCATATGCAATAAAGCTTTGATGAGCAATCTTGGCTTCCCTTTTGGTAATCAATAGTTTATTTAATTATTTTTTTTTTTCATTTTTTCAGCAATCCCAATTCGTTCTTGGCCTAGGCTGGTGATCAAATATTGGTCATTGATCAGAAGTCTAATAATCATGTGTCTGTCTAGAATAGGAGTTTAAATTTTAACAATTTTCGTCTTCTTTAAAGAATTTCTTATATATATATTAAAATGAATTTGTTTAAATTATTTTTCTTGGCCTTTGTGTATACATATGTATATAGTAATTATTTTCTTTATTTATTTATTTTGGGTGTTTAGCTACAACTCTCACTAGTTGGCACCTCATGGTAACTTTCTGCACCCTTCATTGTGCACACCGTTGCAACTTGTTTGAGTCCAAATCCATTGACATGAAGACTGTGATGCTCTTTGGCATTCTTAATGGTGTTTCTATTGGACTTCTCAACTTAAGTCTTGGTTTCAATTCCATTGGCTTCTATCAGGTACAATATTTAATTTAATTTAATTTAAGTAACTATTTTCTAATGTTTAATATATAAATATTATTAGATTAATAATTCAGTAGTCGAGTATTTTTTTTATAATATATAAATATTTTCAAATCTTTAAACCAGTTGATAATCTTTTTATTATTGCAGATGACCAAACTTGCAATCATACCATTCACTGTCCTATTGGAAACTCTTTTCCTAAAAAAACAATTCAGGTTATATATATTAATTCTTTAATTTAATATTCAAAAATAATTTTCTAAATTTCACTATAATTATTTTTCTTTTTCTTTATTTAAATAATTCTTGCAGCCAGAAGATTAAGTTCTCTCTCTTCCTCTTGCTTGTTGGAGTTGGCATTGCCTCTGTGACTGATCTCCAACTCAATGCTGTTGGGACAATTCTCTCCCTGCTAGCCATTGTAACAACCTGTGTTGGCCAAATTGTATCCTTTTCTTTTAAGATCATATTAATCAACTATAGCAATAAGACAGTATTAGATATATAGAAAAATTTACAAAAGAATTCATGATCTAACGCTAGAGATTGAACTTTATTCATAAGACGAGAAAACTCACTTGTCAATTTCAGATAATTCTTTAACATAAATGCCTCATTCAGTTGACAAATACAATACAAAAGAGGCTGAATGTGTCTTCTACACAACTCCTTTATCAATCAGCTCCATTTCAAGCAGCAATTCTATTTGTCTCAGGCCCTTTGGTTGACCAATTTTTGACAAAAAAGAATGTTTTTGCTTACAAATATTCTCCTATAGTTTTGGTATATATTTCTTTTATTTTGCGCAAATTATTAAATTTAGATTTATATAAATTATGAATAATAATTAATTAATTTGATATGTTGCAGGCTTTTATAATCTTGTCATGCCTAATATCAGTATCAGTGAACTTCAGTACATTCATGGTTATAGGCAAAACATCACCAGTTACATATCAAGTACTTGGTCACCTGAAGACATGCCTTGTTCTTGCCTTTGGCTATACTTTATTGCATGACCCTTTCGCTATGAGAAATATTATTGGAATACTTGTTGCCATCTTTGGCATGGGCTTATACTCTTATTTCTGTACCCAAGAGAACAAGAAAAAACAATCTGTTGACATTTCATTGGGACCTCAGGTACTTCCTCTTCCTCCTCCTACCTCTTTTCTTTTATTTTTTTTTTCCTTTTCAACACTAATGATTAATAGATAGAAGTGATGAAAGTATCTCAATATATATATGAGACTCAAACAGTGAATCTTTGGAGTAAGGGTGACAAGAATATATATTGAAATATAACCTAAATTTTTTTAAAAATGGCTTTCGCCTCAAAATTTTTATTCAAAAGATACGTCACTATTAAAATTAAAAGATTAAATTTACTATTGCGAGACTCGTTGCTCAGTGTAATTATCAGATAAAATCATTTATTGTATATATATATAGTTTTTCTCTCTTTTACAACTTTATATAAGAATTCCAAAGACTTATTTATTTTATGTATAATTATCTTCTCTTTTCTTATTAATAATCAAATGTGGTGTTGTAGGTGAAAGAGAAGGATAACACACCACTCTTAGCTATGCAAGAAAAAGAAAGTCATGAGGCAAAGAAATCAGCAAAGGACTCTCTTGTCTAAGTAAAATAGGCTTCTCTTCTTCTTCTTCTTTTTTTTTTTTTTTATTAAAGGGTCATGTATGAGAGGGTGTTATTTGGTCTACAACAATTTGTTGGGTGTAAGTAAAAAATGATTTTGATTCTTTAATAAATACTCTTATTAGTTTATTTGTTGAATTCATTTAAAAACTTTTGTTGCCATAACATATGTCAATGGAACTATTGATACATATTTTGATAAATTTTTTATTAATTAATGACACAAAGATTAATTATAAATTAACTTATATGCAAATAATAATAATAATAATAATTGTTCTTAAAAACACAGAAAAAAAAAAAGGTTTAAAAATAGCAATGCTTGATAACTGAACTACAAGCCCAACCTGAGAAAGCCCAAAGAGATATGCTAGAGGCCAATAAAAAACTGGGCCAAGACAACCCTTCTGAGGTTGTAAGGCCATGACCCCTACTATAATTAAATGATTTTTCACTCATCAAATTTTAATTAATTAATTAAACTAAACTAACTTATTTTATTAACCGAATTAATTAACTTTATTAGAATATATCATATTATGTCAAACCAAAACTTACCAAAAAAAAAAGTTAGTTTTAATCAACATTTTGTAATCATATTATAATTTTTTTTTAATAAATTTAACTTCAATTAAAAAAATTAAATTTCAGAGTTTAAAATAATTTTTGATATAATTGAATCAATAATTATATTACGATAATTAAGTGATAAGAAGGAAATACTATTTACTTTCTTTATTTTAAAAATATAATCTTATTTTATTTTACTCGTAGATTAAAAAATTTAATTATTTTTAATTCGTTACATTAATTTTATTACTTTTTTTCTAAAATATCTTTATTTAAATTACTCATATTATACATTTCTCAATAATTTTTTTATTTTTTAATATTTATAATAATTAAATTATTTATCTTGATTAGTTATTATAATACTTTTATATGAAAATATTAAAAAATTATTCTATCAAATTTATAATTTTAATAAAGAATATATATATATTATTGATGTGAATTAATAAAGAATATATTTGATAATTATTTATTAAATTAATATTTAAAAAAAATCAATTGATTATCATTATTTAGCTTAATAAAGTATTTTTTTTCTAAAAAAAAAAAAAAATCATAATTTGAGATAAAAAAAAATTGAGATAAAAGAAATACCATATTATAAAATAAAAATGACGATCAAATACGGCGGAGGAGCTGCCAGAGTATCTTCTTGGAACCTGCCGCCTTAATCAATTTAGATGCTTCGAAAGCAGTTTTACTGGATTCATGATTATCTTTGTCGTGTTTACTTCCTTAAGAGGTAATTGAGGTAGCTTGGTTCCACCCACTTGGAGGATTTTGACTCTTAAAACAACTCGAAGTCTCCCCCTCTTCATTCCGCACTGTCCAATTCTTCTAAAGGCATTGATAATTATAAGTTGGTACCTATATTATAGCTGTATTTCACATTATTTTATTTTTTATTATAATCATATATACATAATATCAATATAGTATAATATGACATAAAAATATATTATATTTTTAAATTTAATATAATAATAATAACTTATATATATATATATATATTCACATTCATTCAATACTTACATATCATACTTAGATACCTAATTAAATTAAAATATACCAATTCACAAATTTGACGATCATCAAACTAACTAGCTCCCTCGAAGCGCTTCCTAATGACAATAAAAAATAAATCTGAAATATTTGAACCAAATATGAGAATTATTAAAAATATATTCAAATTTTAACTCTTAAATAAGAACGAGTTTTAAAAATTTATTAAAATTTTAGCAGAATCTCCCCTAAAACTGGACATAACCTCCGAAATAAAAAGGATAACATTTCAAATAAACATCTCATAATTTGACGTCCAGCATTATTAATCAATTAACTCATCTTGAATCTAACTTAACAATAAATATTTGTAATTTATTTTGCATGCTTCAATCATTTGATCCAAATAAATAATTAATTATTTATAATTCTAACTTAACAATAAATATTTGTAATTCATTTTGCATGCTTCAATTATTTGATTCAAATAAATAATTAATTATTTATAGTAATTAAATAAACATTCCAACTCAATTCCAATATTTAATCACTCAACCAAAAATAACAATAATCGCGAATAACTCATTTACAGATATTTAATTTACTATATAACTACTACTTGGCCAATAAATTTATTTAATAGTAAATTTAATTATATTCATCATCCCAAAAAATAAATTCGATAATTTATTCAGTGACTACTTCCCAATACTCAATAGTAACACCCAATTAATTTAATTATATTAACCTCTAATAAATTATTCCGCTAATTAAAATAATTATTCATTAAACCCAATAAATAACCACACTAAAATTTAATATTTTATATCTAATTATCTTAAAATATTTTTAATAATGTCATCCTCAAAACATTTTGTCTCAATAATTCATTTATCAAATTTCAGTAATTATTTTAATTTGATATCTTTTATAGACTTAATTTAATTACCTATTTTATTAAATTATTTCACAATAATTTAATATTTCGGTATCTAAATTTTATAAATATCGTCCATATAATTTTCATAATAATCCCAAATCAATAATATAAATTTTCTTTAATTTTACATCCAATAAAAATATAATTATTAATTATTAACTGTCTAAATATTTCAATATCAATATAAATACCCAATCATTTTACATAAAATTATGTAATAATAATAATAATTATATACATATATATATATATATATATATATATATATATATATATATATATATTATGTAATAATAATAATAAAATCTTAATTTAAATATTAACTAATAAAATCACTAAATAATTTAAAATATTAAAATAATTAATTTAATAATTAATAAATAACCAATAATTTAAAATTCATAATACAATAAAATAATATCAAAATTTATACTTAAAAATTTAATTTTTATTTACTTTATATAATAATAAAATATTATATAATTGAAAATTATTTTTACATTCATTAAATATTATTAAAATACTATTATTTATTGATTAAAATAACATTTTAAAATTAATATAAAAATTTGGACGTTACAATAAAATATTTCAAAATTTTGGAGGCCATTTATATATTTCTAAAATAATATATAAAAGTATAAGTGATAATATTAATTTTTAAGTAATATAATTCCGCCCCAGCCTGCAAGTATTTGAATCTGGTAGAATTTGCAGCAATGTCGTTGTATTTCTCTACTTTGCAATAAGGAAGCTTTTGAACAAGTTTCCAGTTCATGTTATATAGTATGGTTTTAATTAAAATTAGAGAAATAAATATACGATATGTGATAATTATCTCAATTAACCATAAAATAATTACTAAAGTATTCTTAAAAAAAACAGAAATAGAATTACCATAATATTATAGAGTTTAATTAACTACTAAATAAGCTTTAAGCATTGACTGCTGGAAGTAGAATAATATTTTTTTAATAATTTTCACTCAAAATTGTGATGTTTCAGCAAGCAAAAGCCAGAGAAAATTTTATATTTTCCTGGGAAAAATGTACTTTTCTGATTCGTGTTTGGATGGCGAGAAAATTCCGAGTAACCATAGCTGGAAAGTTTTGATTCGGTTTGGTTTGGAAGTGGAGCCTGACTGACTGATTGCGAGAATTGTCTGGTAGAGTCCAACACTGACTTGAAACCAATTTATGAGCACGAGATCCCTAAACTCGATACTGGTCTGGTAGCCCATCAATCGTTGTTCTTTTCTTTTTCTTTTTCAATTTTAAATTTTTCCTTTCTCAGTTCGTGTGTGTGTGTCTCTATATAAAGTCTATTTCTTTGTTCTTTTTAGGGTTTTTGGTTGTTGATTGTTTTTGCTTCATTTCTGCTTCGTAATATACCAATATTAAGTTCCTTATTGTAGGAAGTGGAAATTTGTGGTTCTTGTTGTAAATATATTTGCTTTTACTTATATAAATTAGTTAGAAATATAATAAGATTTAAGAGAATTGATGGTGTTATCAGTGTCAAGTGTTTTGAGTTTGCTTTTTAATATGTAAATTACTTTGGGGTTCTTTTTAAAGTGTGATTAGTTGTAAAGATATTTGCTTTTATTAATCTAAATTAGGTAGAAATGTAATGAGATTTAAGAGATTGACGGGTTTATCAGCGTCAGGTGTTTTGAGTTCGCTTCTTAATATGCAAGTTACTTCCCATGTTAATGGCATTATTTCATTTTGATATTTTCTTCTGCTTTGGCAGTTGTTGGATTAGGAATTAAGTGGATGGATCCTACTATGAGGTTTGCCTTGCTTTTGATGCTACTTGGATTGGGTATGTATCTGCTGGTTTTAGTTTTAGCTTTATTTTTATCTCCCATGAAAATTTATGTTCTTCTTCTTCTTCTTCTTCCACTTTTCTGTAGCCTGGATATAGTTGGAAATTTTTGGTTAATAATAGAACTTTTTCTTGTTTTTGTATTAGCAAGTGCTTATCCCTTCGAAAATGGTTTTAGCCATTGTGAAAAAATTTTCAAAAATTGGGCCTCTGCTTCGCTTGAACAAGAAATTAAAGTGGACAAACACATGCTTAAACATTTGTTGTTTTTCCTTCATGTCCCAAGAACTGGAGGGCGCACATACTTCCACTGGTAATTCCCCAATGGCACATCACAATCGCCTGAAAATTGAGCTGACCATTTCTTACAACCATATTAACTTCTGGTTTCTGCTTTATGTTTTACTTGCAGTTTCTTGAGAAAGTTGTACTCTGACTCGCAGGAATGTCCCCGTTCATATGATAAGCTGCAGTTTGATCCAAGGTACCATTATTTTATTTGCTCATCTTTATTTTTGTCTAATGTTTATTGACTACTGAATTTCTCTTTATCTGAACTGATATTATTTTCAAATTCCCTAGTTATTAATTTTTGTTCAACTTAAAATTCAGTGTTGCATGGAGGATGTGCATGAAATGGATTTTAGTTAAGTGTCTTTTTGAAGGCTGAAGTGCTTCCAGAAATCCCTTTTTCTCTATCATAAAGGGAATTCTATTGAAAACATTGGCTTGTATAAGTTTCATTGTTTTCTGGGGACAATTGAGTATCATTCTACCCAAGTACCACATTAGGTTTGCATTTGATTTAGTAAATTTCTTGTGCATTTAGAGCCAGAAATAAATTCAAAGGCTGAATTATAGGAGCCTTTATAACAGTACCTTAAATACTTTAATTCCAGAAAGAAAACAGAGGGGGATGGGCAAATGCTTCTGTTTCTTTAGGCAGTTTAGCTTATTATTCTACCATGGTTGCTTCTGAATGTCATCTTTATTCACGTAGCTTTGTGTTTGTGCTGCAAACAGAAGTGCAGATTGTTGGTTACGCATGATGACTATAGCATGTTGTCCAAACTTCCCAAAGAGAAAACATCTCTGGTGACAATACTTAGGAATCCAGTTGACCGTGTCTTTAGCACTTATGAATTTTCAGTTGAAGTGGCAGCTAGGTTTTTGGTGCATCCTAACTTAACATCTGCCACACAAATGGCTGGTTGCGTCCTATGAATAGAGGAGTTAGGACGCTGGATATATGGCCTTGGAAGTATTTGGTTCCGTGGATGAGAGAAGACCTATTTGCTAGGGTATGTATATCTTGTAATCTGCTGCTGGATGTCTCATGTCTCTGTTACCTTTGTTTAGATTGTAATGTTAAACGATGTCACTTTCTTAATTTACTGTTCATAATCATTTCAATATATTCTCTTGCCACAAATGCTTAACTTGCATGTAGTGGTTTCATTTGGGAAAAACACAGCTAGAGAGAGATCCTAGTGATGTTTTAATCTTGGGTAAAGTACAAAAAAGTACCATGTGGTTTGGGCCGTTTTCACTTTGGAATCTGTGAAATTTTTTGTGATAAAACGGAATCTAGAGTTTATTTCATTAACATTTTAGAGTTCAGATAACTAACGCTGTTAGTTAATATTGATGTGGCGCTGACGTGACACATATGAATCCATTGGCACTGACATGACACTGATATGGTGGCTCTGACTTGAATTTTTAATTTTTAAATTTTAAATTTTAAATTTTAAATTTTTTAATTTTTAATATTTAATTGTATTTAATTTTTAATTTTTCACTTATTTAATTTATTTTTGAATTTAATTTTTTAATATTATCTGAATTAATTTTATGTATGTTTTTTATATATCTATACTTGTTCAAGATATTTTTAAATAAATTTGTGTATTAATTGATATTAATTTTTTTTTATTTTTTTAAACAATTTCAATAACTTATTTATACTAAATTTGTATATTTAGAAATTATTTTTTATTAATTCAAAAATTATTTATAATTGAATTTTTTTTAAAAAAAATTTAAATTTATAAAGTAAATTCATATTGGCAATTAAAGTAAGTCAGGTTGTTTGGCTTAATATGAACAAATTAAAAAATTAAAAATTAAAAAAATAAAATAAAAAAATCCACGACAGCACCACATCAACATTAATTAACGGCATTAGCCACCTGGACCTTAAAATGTTAACGGAATAAATCTCAAACCCCGTTTTGTCACAAAAAATTCTATATACCCCAAAGTGAAAACGACCCAAATCACAGAATACTTTTTTGTATTTTACCCTTTAATCTCTCTAGGCCATTTTGCAGGATGTACTCTATGCTGTTTGTCTCTTCATCATCTTTCATCAATTATATAGACGTACATATGCATATTCTTAATGATGATATAAGAGGACCAAGAGTATGTAGACTACAATTAGTTGATAGTTCGCTTATAGAAGGGTTGGGCTTTTTGTTCCTTGTGGTCCATTTCATATTCATATCTTTATTTTTGTGGATAGAGAGATGCCAGAAAACATAGGGGCTCAAATCATGTAAAGAGCAAAGATCCATACAATATGGAGGAGATGGTTATGCCATTACATGAATATATCAGTGATCCTATAGCTCATGATATTGTCCACAATGGAGCAACATTCCAGGTACATGCCTAGTTTAATCCCACTGTATATAACACGTGTTTTTCCTTCTGTCCGCTTTTCTTTCCTTTCTTCTCCCACTCTTTTAATTAACAGGTTGTAGGATTGACAAACAACTCTTGTTCTGTGGAATCACATGAAGTGCGCCATTGTGTACAGAAGTACAAGACACTTGGTGAACATGTACTGCAAGTTGCAAAGGTAATCACAATAGATTTTCCATGTTTTATGAAACACATTGTCATATTAGTGTTTCTCTCTTCTTCTTTTTTTTTTTTCTCTTCATGGTTGTTTTCATGTTAGATACTTGTAAATCTTGCAGAAGAGGTTGGATGAGATGTTATATATTGGTCTTACAGAGGAACACAGAGAATCTGCAACAATGTTTGCGAATGTGGTTGGTGCACAGGTGATTTCCCAGGCATTAGCATCAAACTCGAGCATGGAGAGTGCAGCTGATAATAGGTCAGGTTAGTGGGACCTGTTTCTCCCTGTCAATAATACTGTTTAGTTACTCTATTTCCTGTCAAATTCATATTTCACTTATGGTACAGAGCAGAGCTCCGCAGTTTCAGATTCTGAGCCTGAAAATGAGGATCATCAAGTGAGTGGTAGAGAACCCTTTGCTAGCATTTGGTATAAGACATGATAACTGGATACTAACTACAGTAGACGGTGATCCTACACTTTTCCCTGGACAACAGAATAGCTCCTCAGACCAAAAGGGAAGGGAAATTGCTTCTCTGGAAGGGAAGAAAGAAAATGTGGGGAACTTTTTAAATTGACATAATGGATGATTCATTTTTCATAAAATGGGAAAAAAATTGATTGGATTTTGTTATCCTTTATATTAGATGACTGTAAAGAAACTTATGGGCGCTTATGAAGATTGCATTTCTAATTTAAGGAAGACCCAGGCACGACGCCGTATCTCTTCTTTGAAGAGAATAGCTCCAGCAAATTTTATGAAGGAGGTATATTTCCATAGTAATTTTTGTTGATCATTCTTGTGACCTTGGCCTTTACTTCTTTTCCCATTTTAAATGTGTCTTTGAGTACACAGTTAATCTGATTCCAAAAGTTTCTATGAACTTTGAATTTTTCTCCATGCTTCTTCAGAGATTTGTTAATCAAGCAAATTGTCAGATAATATGATTTTATTGATCTGATGCAAGATTAGATCACACTTCAACAGGAGATTCCGTTCAATGTCATGCTTTACTTTTAGCGCAATACTTTTGGATCATGCTAAGGGAAAAATGTGTGACCCATTGAACATTTTGAAGGGCTTTAGAGTAATTGGTGGTTGATTGCTCAGTCAGAAGTGCCTATTTTATAGAATTTGCCAGCATTGTACTGGATGGAATTTTGCATTGTCCAATGTAGAACCTGGATTAAACCAATTCTTGGATTTTGAGTACTCAAGCATTTAGTTTCTCATGGTTGAAATGGAGGATCACGAACCCTGTATTGGGCAAGTTAGTTACTGGATTCCTAATAGTCAATCATTGAGTTTCCCATGGTTGGAATGTAATTCGATTGTGATATTCGTATAGCTTCTAAACTCACTTCTTTTTTTTTTATATTCGTTTAAGAAGCCTTGGATGATTATTGTATTTTTCAACCCAGACATTCAAAATTTCAAAGATCTCAATACACTCATACATTTTAAATCAGAGGTTTATGTGCCTTATGGATCCATTTACCCATAATGGTATTAAGAATGCTTTAGTCATTGCCTTTATTTATGAGAACTTGTTGATGTTTCTCTTTGTTGTTCTTGTTGAATGAAATGAAATTTGCCCTTTATATTCTTTTTTGTGTCGTCTTCAATTATTTGAATGATATTTGACTTTTCTTCCAAGTTACATGTGCTATTTTATTTGTTGGGTTTTATGCCGGTCGTTGCACCTGAATTTTATATGATTACCTATGCTGTTATTTGTTTGTGTAGTTTTCTAGCTTCTTTTCCTATTAATTGGAAGTGTATTTTTCTTAGTGCAAATTCTTCGCTTTCTGTCATAATTATTTTTTAATCTGTCTATTTCCAAACATCTCGGTTTGGAGTAAAACATAATGAAGGCATGCACTTATTCAAGGCTCATATTTTAGAACGCAGGTGGTTATACACCTTGCCTTGTACTTGTTGAAATCCCGTTAAATTTCCTATACAGTTGTGGGATTTATTATGATTTCCCTTATTGATTTGGATAATAGGGCCTTTTCTTCCTCTGTTATTACTAACTTGGAAACATGTGAAAATTTCACCAGGATCGTCATCATGTTCCTGAGCTAGTTCTTCAGCAGATAAGATCACTTAACAATCTTGACTTGGAGCTTTATAAATATGCTCAAGGCATCTTTGAAAAGCAACACAAACATATGGTGCAAAAATTGGCTAGCCCAGTAAGTATATATCTACCAACTACCAAGTATGTGATTTATTTTGTGTTTCTATTGGCACCCATGGCTCATCTACTAGCGGTCTCATCAGCTAATAAAATTATATTATGTGATGCTAAATAAAATGTATTCATCTTGCATTACTACTTTATTGTGGAAAAGTTCTGGAGTTTCTGTTTTGAATACATGATAAAATGCTCTCATATGGTTTCCCCAAATACATGAAACGTTCCATGGCTGGAAGTGCATACGAATATTGATTTCAAGAATGATTATGAAAAATCTCAATTACATAATGCTTGCAACTTTGGAAAAACAACATACTAGTTCGAGAGTGAGAAAACACAACATTTTCCAAACAGACATCGCATGAAAACCATAGATATTTTCAACTCTCCATTCTTGTTTTAAAAAATTTCTAAGCATAGCAAATTAAAACCACCACCTAATGGGTTTGAATTCTTTGGTCATGACCAGTTTTCAAATAATATGTCACTGTTCCCTTTCGGAAAGTTCTGCTTGCATAGTTGTGTTTAAATTCCTGCAAGTTGAAAACTGAGGGACCACAAGTATTTTACCTTTTTGGCTTGTCATCTTGATTGCTTCAAGCAAGCAGCACTTTTATCTAATGCTGCATTCTAATGTGTTAAAAACTGCAGGAAGGATTAGAGGGCTTGTTTAACAATTCAGATGGTGTCACGATATGGCAAATAATATCATTGGTCATGTCTATTGTCTTACTCCTTGTGCTCCTTGTTCTATCTGTAAATGCAAGAAGAACATCAAAAATTAAGATATGAAACTCTCTTATCAAATGGGGGAAAAGTTAGATATGAATGTTGTTTACAATTTGTATTGTATCACATGCATGGAAAAGTTATATAGCAGATGCGAAGTAGGGATCAGTTTGATTCCAATTTTTGGTGGTTGTCTATGCTTGAGTTTATTCATGGACCAGTTTCTTTTTTCTGTACTCTCCTGACTTTGAAGTTTTAGGCTGGCATTCACTTGCCAAGTGAAATCCTTTATTTTCAGTTTTTAGTTGTTTAAGGTGGACATGAATCTTTGTTTTTTCATCCCAGAAGAGATGACGGGTCATAAATATTTTGACGATATGAATAGGAGTAAGAATTATTTGATTTAAACTGAAAAAATTGATAAAATCTTGCTTTTGTATATACTTTTATTTATATTGATAGATTTAATTTAAACTGGAAGTTGATAGATCAACTTTGCCATGGGAATAAAAGTCTGTTGAAAAATCTTCTTCAAGTGACCATAGGGAGCTTTCTAAAATTCCTCAGATGGTGACACAGTAACAAAAAACATTGAAAAAGACAGAATGTGTTGTATAAATTACAATTGGCAAAAGCCTAACTGGGAAAATTGTATCAGTGAAAATGAAATATCACAACAGGCATCACACACCTAACTTTGAAACATATTCAATTTGAAATGTCACTGTTATGCAGCTGGTAAGTTTATCAGTTTGTTTAAACACCATAGTTGAATTATAATTTATATTGGCAAAATTATTCAATTCTCATTCTATTTCAAGAAAATAAATGTTGTTAAATTTTTATATTTAAAAAATATATTTTATTTTTATTAAAATTTGAATTTAAGACCTTTCAATCTTGGAGATGATGACTTATCCGTAATTTTGTCTATTATGTTTTTTCTTCAACTTATTTGGCATTTACCCAATTATATAAAAAAAAAATGACTTTTTTTTTTGTCCTTTTTTTATTTATTTTTTTAGTTACAATTTTATATAATGATAATTATAATTTTTAATAAAATTTAATTATTGTTGGAGCATAACTAGGATAAAATTTTAAAGTTTAAGTATTTATTAAATTGAATAAATATATTTATAAAGATTTTTAATATACAAATTTATGATTACATATTTTTAAAATAAAATTTAATGTAAAGGTGATATCATCTAATTACTATTTATAATAAATATTGTAATGTCTTTTATATTTTTTTATATTTATAATTTTGTCATTTATAGTATCTTTTTATCCTTTATTTATTTTCTATTGACATCATATGCATAATTTCAGTTAAATTATAATATTGTTATTATTGCATGAGAGGATAGGTCAATAAGATTTTTTTTTTTTTTAAGATAGATATTGATTAACCAATCAGATTTCTCTTATTCTTTTTTCTTTTTAATTTTTTTCTATAAAAACTATAATTAAATTTTTTAGTTAAGAGATATGGGTCTTATAATTATTTTTTAAAAAATTTTCTTTTTGTGAGGGAAATTTTTTCAACAAAATTTTAATAATTGATTTGGATAACACTGGATAACACTAATTTGAATTTTAAATTTGAGTTAAATCTCTTATTTGAATAGTTAATAATCAGTGAATTTAAACTTGATTCACTTAGTAAAATTTACTAATTTAAAAATTTAATATTTTAAATAATTTTTTATTTAGATATTTCAAATTTATTATTTTTCTTTATTGTTGATAAAAATAAATTTTTAATTTTTAATTTTTTTCATCCTAAATTTTAAATCATATATTTGAAATATAAAATTTAAATTTTAAATTTTAAATACAAATTTATATATTCAGATGCATTATAAAAATATTAAAATTTCATTGAAATTTTTGCTTTCTATTTATTAATTATATTAAAAATAATATCTTATCCTCTATATATGTATATGGTTATCCAAAACTTTTTAAAATCACTCAAAAATATGATTGGAATATTTAGTATTAATTATCAAAACTCATTTTTATTAGATTTCATTTTTCAAACTTTATTTTAATTAAAATTTTTAAATTATTATAAAAATCACAATTGAATCAACCTTTCAAACATCCACATAAATAAGTACAACTCATTTACCATCCATAATGAATAATTAACAACTTTTTCACTCTTAAAAATTAATTTTATTTCAAATTGACAACATTAGCTTCCAAATGTTAAAATTAACCATTAAATTTTTGTTTTCACATCACTTTTACCTAAGTTGTTTTTATTTTGCAAAAAATAATTTATCTCTAAAATATAATTTTTAAAGAAAACAAAGAATTAATTTTTTTATTATTTAGTTATAATATTAAAAATTTCATTTTACAATACTGTAAATATATATAAAATTATAAGAATTTTACTCTCACCACCCATAATAAATATTTTAATATTTTCTAATGTGTTTCAATTTAATTTTTTCATTTCTTAATTTAAATTATATTTTATTTTAACACTGTAATAATACTTTCATTAAAAAATATATTGAAAATAAAAATAATAATTAAAAGATATAGAATATGAGAGAAATTAAAATAATAAAGAAATTAAAATAATAAAAAATTCTTAATAATTATATATTTTATAATTATGATGTTAACTATGAAATGAAGAGAATATATTTTAAAATTTTATTATTAAATATAAAAAATAAGTTCATAATGGTTGCTAATGGTTAGTAACGGTTGTCTGTGGTAATAAATAATTGGTGAATTAATAAATATGTATATATAATAAAAATTTTATAAATTAATATTATTGATTAATTAAAAAAATTAATTAATTGAATATTAATTTAAGTCAGAATCGTAAAAAATTATTATATAATAAATATTATTAATTTATAAAGGTTTTACTGTATATACTTTCCTTTCATTTTAATAAATTTATCAAAATTTTAAAAAAATAAGTGATTTTCTTTAAAAATAATTTAATTTTTTTATTGATGAAAAAAATGTATTAATAAGAAGTATGAATTTGCATGGGAAAGCATCGGCATAAAAGATAAAAATATGTATATATAAATATGGAAAATGCTTAAATCTTAGACCTGGATTTGTGTGGGCCCTATTTTCAACAGCAAAGAAATTGATGACAGCCTGTCGTCGGTGCTCTCTCAAATCTTGCCATACTTCACTCATACCGAATATTTTGATACACCTCTTCACTCTCCACCACTTAAGTTTCTTATTATTTTTTTCAAAATTTTTTAATTGTTATAAATATAATGTATTTTTTATTTTATAATATAGATATTATTATAGTTTAATTTATATAATTAATTCATAACTAAGTATGTTTCCTTTAAATGAATTTAAATAGGATGAATTTATATATCCAATAGTAACATTTGAAAAAATAAAAAAATAAATTAATACCAGATAAATTAATAATTTCTATTATATAATATTTTTTTTATTATCCGACTTAAATTAATAATTTTTATATATTAATAAAATAATATTTTTTTGAAAATCATATGATTTAATTTATATTATAAATTAATAATTTGTTAGTATATATATATAATAGATTATGATATGTATTTTGTTTAAATATGAATCTAAAAATTATTTAAAATTTAAGTAATTATATTTATTTTTTATTTTATTTAATTAATATTTAATAATCATATTTTTTCAATATATTTAATTTATATTAATTGATTACATATTTTTTTTATTTTAATTAGTTTATATTCAATTAATCATATCTTTTTATAAATTTTTAATTAATTTGTATTCAATTGATCATATATTATTTTTTGTTCAATTTATTTAATTCATATTGAATAGATTACAAGATCAGTAAAATAAAATAAATTTTTAATTGATTGAATATATATTTATTAAATTATAAATACTCTCTTTAAATTAATAAATTAATAATTTATTAAATAATTAATATATTTTTTAATTAATAAAATTTATGAATTTCAACGATATTAATTAATGAGATTTTACTGTATTTGTTAATGGTGGAATTTTGCCTAATATTTATTAAATTTGAGTAAGGATAAAAGTATGTAAATTATCTTTTTCTTTATTATTTTTATATGTAAATTATCTTTTTCTTTATTATTTTTCTATGTTAATTATCTTTTTCTTTATCATTTTTAAAAATTTATCCACATTCAAAGATAATTACAGAATTTCCATTTTCAATAAAAAAAAAATAGAAAAGAGGATAATTATAGAATTTCAATAGGATAAAGAATAATTTCCAAAAAATTTATAGCAAACAATAATTCTATTCAATTGGTTATATTTCTAAAGTCTTATTGGAGGGTATTTGTAAAAAAAAAATAATGCAACTGTTAACTTTTTGACACGTTAATTATATTAAATTCGTTTAGTTAATAATAATTATTAGTTGTTGGTAGTTAAATAATTACTGTTTACAAAAACTTCAATTTATAAAATTTTTTAAAAAAAATTACTTATTTAAATAAAAAAATTAAATTATTTTTTTAACAATTAACTATTAGATAATAATTATCGACTATCAACTATTAATCATTAATTAACTGTTATCAGCAATAATTAGTTATCAACTAATAATTATTAACAATAACTAATAGTTAACATATGTTATGAGTGATTAAATCAAACGAAATTAAAATATTTAGTTGTTTGTAATTATTATTTATTTTTACTGATAATTATTAATTAATTACTAATTATTATTTAAGTATTTGATAAAATTATTCTTAGTTATTGCTATTAATATATTTAATGATCATTAAGAATAATTATTAATATTTTTTTATTTAAATATTATTTTTAATAAGATAATATAATATTTTTATTTAAATAAATAAAAATTAAAAAAATGAAATTTTTATAAATAACATACGATTTGAATATGTAACTAACTGATAATAATTATCATTAAAAAAATAATTAAATGAATTTAATATAACTATTACTAAAAGTTAATAGATATATTAAAAATTTTTATAAATATCCACTAATTATGTAAAAAAATTTATTAAAAAAAAATCTCAGAATTCCTAATTATGCAGATTGTAACCATTAATGAAAAATAAAAACATTTTCATTCGATCAGTCTCTTGAAATAGTATGCTAAGTGGATGGAATCAAACCTATATTCCAAATAAAGTTCAGTGGACATGACTTCAGTAGACCATCACTCCTCTTCACCCCCTTAGAAACTTAAAAGTCCTCATCTCAGACAAGAGAGATTCAAAAAGAATCTCATATGTCACTATTATCGTCTTATCTTTCTCTCTCTCTGAACAATGTCTATCTTCAGTCACTGAAACGGTGCCGTTTTCAAGTTCTAATTATGGTCTCAGCTCAGCTCGCTGTGTTTTTCTCTATGTAGGTGTTTTTTTTTTCCCTCGATGTGGATAACTTGTTCAATTCATGGCTTGATTTGGTCCTATTTAGGGTTTCTACTTTAAAGGTTTGTATAATTTTTTGTTTTTAATTTGTACATTTCAATTTTTCCTTAAATTTTCAGTTGCATTGTCTCTATTTTGCACTATTTCAACCTTTTTCTTTTCTTTTTCCCTGCTTGGTTCCGGAGAAAATTAGTATGTTAAACAGCATTTGTATAGGAAAATTGGAAATAATACAGAAAATGGAAAATGGAACTCGAAATTGAACGTTATTTTTTTTTGTTTCCGTTTGTGCATGCATTTTCTCGGTAAACAAACAAGCATTAAGAATTATTTTACTATGATAATAATAATAATAATAATAGGCTTATTTCACTACTTCCTCTTCATTGGTTCAAATTGAAGTCATAACTATGAAGAAAACGACTGCGTATCTGATTTGAAAAGAATATCCTTTGTTTAGCCATATATATATATATATATATATATATATATATATATATATATATATATATATATATATATATTTGACTTCAATTAGGAAAGATTATTATTACTGATAAATAAGCGCATCTTCTAAGATTATATAAGAGTCCTTACCAATTCTACATTTCTTTTTATTATTTTTGTTTTTTTTAATGTTTTTACACGAAATTATTAGCAGTATTTTGTTTCCATATTTATAATTCTACTTTTAAGCACTATGCATTGATAAATCTCCATGGAAATTTAAAAAAAGAAGAGAAGGGTATTGTAATTATCAGATAAATATATGTTCTTTCTTGCATTATTCAATGATTCTAGTAATTATCTAAATGGAATTGTAATCTATGGAAGTATTAAGGGTCTGGCCTTTGAAACCAATAACCTATATCATATTTTACTGTAACGTACTCGTGCTTGAGCGTGACATATGAACCTAACGTACCCACTTCAAACACATATCACATTTAACGTACTTGTGTTGGACATCTAGAATTTCTTGAGTTTTGAGATATGATTTTTCAGGTAATGTAAAAACATAAACTAAGAGGGCTGCATTTATGTGTGTGTATTATAAAAGTGTTTCCTGTTTTGGAGAGTTTGCGTTTATGGGTTTGAATAACAGTTTCTTGATATTTTTGTTCTTCTTCTTGCCTTATGATGTACAGGATAACAATATGAATGGTTCTTGGTTTTTTGATGAAAATTTTAATGGCGTACCAGATGATTTTTTCGATGATGCCATAAAATATTTTGATTTCCCATTGGAGGATGTGGAATCAAATGATGTAGGGGAAGATTGGGAGGCTAAATTTCAACAACTGGTACCACCGGCATCAACTGTTTTGGCTGGATTTACGGCTGGTCTTGGTGGTGAAAATAGTAATGACATTCTGAAAGTAAAGAAAAGCTCCTCAATTCTGGTGAGTATAATAAATTTTGGTGGTGGGAATTTTCTATTTTTCCATGCTTGCTGTTGTACAGATGCTTCACCATTACACAAAGGGTACATATTAAAGAGTTGATACTGTGCCCTTTCTTATCAACCCTGGTAAATGTGGATTGTACCTTTAGAAGGATTTAGTTATTATTATCTGGCCAACAAATGGGCAATAGGAGATGTTCAGTCTTCAGTTTGAAGACTTATTTCTGCAAGGCCAATGCATATTTGTTTGAGACTTTGTGTATGATTGTATGTGGAGTGGAGAAAGCTCGTGCTTGCATTATTCTATACTGTAGGAGATGGTGTTGCTCCATGATATCTGCTTCCTTCTAAACTCTGTTTTTTCTTGTATAGGTTCTCCATAGTTGGATACACCTGTGTTGTTATATCACTATCCAGATCCTCATTTTATGTAGCATTTGTCAACTGCCATGGTTCATTATGAAATTTCCAATATGAAATTATATGATTCTTCTTGTCTCTTTTTCACATGTTCATTTGCATTTAGTCTTGGCTGCTTACAAAAATCCAAAACATATGTATTATTTGCACTGCATTCATTGTTATCCTGAATTCCTAATGTATAATCTTCTATTTTCCTGTAAATTTGGTTATTCAAACAAGCAATACTAACACAGAAGCCAACCTTGAATGTAAACTTGTATTTCAAATAGCTTTGGATACCATGAAGGAAAAAGATAGAAACCACATGAGCATCCACTGCAAAACTAAAAGAAATTTGAGAATACTGAATATGTTGCCTAATTTAAAAAGCTATATTGTTCCCCCACAGAACAGTGAAAACTAGTAGGATAATAAAGTTATATAAGATCAACTAGGATGTTTGCTAAAGCATGTTAGGATGTTTGCTAAAGCTTGTTAGTATCATGCTATTGCAATCATTCCATCATACTTCCAGTGATTATAGTGTTAAGCTAACAAAACCTTATCATCATGAAGCCTTGAATTACTAGGAATTTAGGCATCTGAGTTTGTTCAAAAGTAGGTGTTATTGTTATTGACGATGGGAAGGAAGAGGATTAAAAATACAAATTATGATTGGAAGCTCATGCGTATTTTAAGTTGCCCTTTGAGTATCTATCTACTGGTGGCGTTATGTAGATTGGTGGATTCGGCCATGTGCAACATAACAAGGACTTTTGCCAAACTTGGTCCAGCCTGCACTTTTGCCTGTTGTGAACATATATTGATGGAAATGCTGTGCTTAACTTGCAAAGAGATCACATTATCCAAGGTCATACTGTTGATCTTCTTGGTCATTTGAATCTTCAGATTGATAGTGGGAAACATACATTTATTCTGAAGATAGTGTTGACTTTGAATCCTTGATGGCAATTTCTGTCTTTTTTACCAATTCTCTAGATGAACATGGAATACCTATGTTGAAGCATAAATTTATACCTATGTTGAAGCATAAATATATCAGGTACTATTTATAACAATAGGTGCTAAGGTGATCAAATACACCTTTTGCAATATTGAAACTTCATTAAATTTAGTGCAATAATTTGAACAATTTAAAAACGCACACTGTTGCAGAGTTATGTAGTAATATCTGACTGAAGTTTAGAAGCTTTTTGTTGTAAATCATATTTAGTCACAGTCTTGTGTGAAGTAACCTGCTTCCTGTTGATACTGCTGCTAATTATTTATATGAATTGATTTAGTCACATATGCAATTGCTATTTTTGTGTTGATATTTCAATCTCAGTTGAAGAATCTGTTCTCTTAGATAAATTTCTTTTTGACTATATGCACAGCCACCTGGAAATGACATTGAAAGTGGTTGAAACTTTTTGGAAGCTGGATATAGTTTGGTTACTGTTCTTAAGTATTCTGATAACATATTCCTCTCCTCCTGTCAGATATTTAGTTTAATCAACTTATTATTTGATATTCAGCTCGATGAATCTTCTCAGCCAAAACAGTGGCCCAGCGCTGCTGAAGCATCCTCTAGCAGAAGTATTAGTGTTAACTATGACTCTTCAGAGGCCAAATATTCACCCCTGTTCTGGACCTCCAGTCCAGTTTCTGTCCTTGAAAGCAGCAGCAGCTCTTCCATAGCAGAAAATGCAACAGTCCATCAACCTAAATTTGCCATCCCAGTGAAGCGCCATCGAAGCAAGCGCCCACGGCCCCAGCGTCGCACATTCCCTTTTTTCATCTCCACTTCCTATGCTCCAAAACAGTATCATCCTTTGGGTTCTTCTGAATCAGAATCAGAATCATGTCCTGAGGAGAAAATGTTGAACCTTGCCCAGAAAAAACAGAAGAAAAAGAATCTGTTGCTGCTGTCTTGTACAATAGAGATGAAGAAATCCTCGTCACAACAACCAGTTGAAATCAGAAAATGCACGCATTGTGAGGTGACCAAGACTCCACAATGGAGAGAAGGGCCAATGGGGCCAAAAACCCTTTGCAATGCTTGTGGGGTTCGTTACAGGTCTGGCCGGCTCTTTCCGGAGTACCGTCCTGCAGCCAGTCCTACCTTTGTTCCCTCATTTCACTCCAACTCCCATAGGAAGGTCGTAGAGATGAGAAAGAAGACGAAACCAATGACTACCATGGCTGAAATGAAGGCATCACTCCCAACAGCACAAGAATATTCATTTTGATGGCTATTTGTTTGATTATCATTTAGAAGTAGCTTTGTAATTGGGAGCTGTTTGCTTCTCTATTTCAGTTTTCTATTTCTGTCGGTTTGTTCTTTTTGTACATTGAAGGAATAAGAACTAGGAACCTTAGATGATTAGATGTTTGGCAGCAGGGAAAAATTAAAAAAGGCTGGAGTAGTGAATATCTGAGTGAGGCAGAGAAATGTAATGTAGATGTTTAGAAGTAGGCTTATTGATGCTTTGTGCCCATTAGATATTCTAAACATTTGTTTCTCTGCTTATTTACAAATCAGGTTTCAAATTGCAGATTTTCTATTTGTTTTATTTGTCTGCTTATTTTTAGAAAGTTGATTTTTGGTATTTCCTTGCCTGGGAACTAACCCAAATGTACAGAATGCCAGTAGTTTTAGCAAGGTCAGGTACGTTTGACACTGCTGTTAAAGTTGTTACTGAGAATGTTCTAATTATAAATTTTTTAAAGAATATTTTTAAGTTACTTTATTGAACTTCATTCTTTAATATATATAGATAGTTTGAATCTCAACATCAAACAGGTATAAGATAAAATCATCTACAAAGGTCTTCTGTTTTATAACAGAACTTTTGAAATGGTTAGACTGATCATATAGGTTTTAGGCCATAGAGTAATCAAATTTGGGCAGAACTTCATGCAATGCGCTCATTCATATAAATATGGGATATACCTCCCATAAATTGAAGTGTAAATAATTTTTCTCAAATTTGAGGTATCCTTTCCGGCAATTATAGCTTAATGGCGGATGATTAGTCAAATAATTGACAGTGAGATTTCATACTCACCAGTCCCCTTCTATAGCAAATAAGACAGACAACTTGCTTTATAATTTCATCTGACTTCTATCAAATAAGCTAGTTACTTTCTCTAAACTTTTCATTTAGTTTGTACTTGGACTAGCCTGCCAAACTTTTCTTCATGAACTCATTAAAGTTAACTGCAATTATCATAGCTCAATAATTCCCCGCAAAACCATTCATAAACACTTTTTTTTCCCTTGCTATTGATGCATTATATATATATATATACACACACAAGAGAGAGAACAGTCATGGCCTAACTTGGGTGGTAAGGGACTTGAGTTCCTTGAGGGAGGTCTCATATTCAAGTCATTTCATTAATAGTTAGGTTTGTGACCACCAAAAATAAATATGACATTTCATAAAAAATTATTTTTTTTCTTCTAACACTAATTATTAATATCGTAAATTTTATGATAACAATTTAACCATTTAAAATCTTTTAAAAAAAAAGATAGAAATTTGTATTTTCTTTTTAGTATGTCCCAATTAATTGTTTCGTTTTCTAATTTAAATTATATTTTATCTTAATAATATCTTCACTAAAAAAATATTAAAAATAAAAATAATAATTTAAAATTTTAAAATATGAAAGAATTAAGACGACACAGTATAAAAGCAACAAAAAAAAATATTTGTATTTTGCAGTAAAATAATAGACCAAAAAGGTTAAAATAGTCTAATAATTTTTTTTTTTAATAATTATAAATTTTATAATTAGAAAGTTTGTTATAAGACGAACCAACAAATAATCAGATGTACTAAACCATAATCCTTTTATTTAAAAAAAAAAAAAAAACCATAATCCTTGTTTAGGTTAGAGAAGCCCAAAGTCTGAGCCCACTGGAATAATATAATTGTTTTGAACGTTTTGCTAATAAAAATAAAAGGAAATATTACATAAATATACTGTTTATTTATTTATTTTTTCAGTTTTATGATTACTTTTTTTTTTATTATTATTTTTTGATATATGTTTGATGCATTTTTAAAAAAATATTTTTGAAATTTTTTTTTTCTAATAGTAAAAATGAAATATTTTTTATTTTTTTTTATATTTTTGAAAAAATCCCTAAATAAAAATATACTTTTCGTTATTACCAAGATCATAATAAAATGGTCTTCAAAGCCATGAAATTATATATCAATGTTTAAATTCTTAATATAAAAGGAAAATTGCATAGTAATCTTCTTAAAAATTTTGAATTCAATTTGATTTTCTTTGAGAATTAACCCAATACATAATGATTTCCTTCTCCAAAGTGATCCACCTTCACTGGTTTGTCACCTATATAGTACTTTTTAGTAGTAGGAGATTACAGTGTGTTATGCAATAAAATCTTTTGTTCTGTACAAAGCGAATGCTATGGCTATGGCCTATTGATATGAACAGTACTTCTGTCAAATGCCAACTGCCACCTCCAAAGGTCAACAAAAGTTTCTCTTTTTCCTTTTTCCCTTCAAAACACATCACAAGTGTTGTACCATGTACTTGGTACTTTTCTTTGTTCAGCCAAATTTAACTTACCAGCATTGCTTTTGTTTGCTTCTTTTGATGGGAATTTGGGAGGGGAACCATTCACAATTTTACTTCTGCCTTTCAAGTGTTTCCCTATGGGGTTTGGGCATGTGATTGGCACTTATAAAACCCTCCATTTTTATGTTATTTCTGTATTAACATGTGCATATGTTTTAGATCCATTATGATGTAATAAAAATTAAGAAAAATAATTATTTACATTAAATATATACACCAATTCAATAAGATAATAATATATTAAATAAAAAAATGTTAATATCTTTTTATTAGATAAAAAAATTATATTAACTCAAATATTTTATCACTTATTAATTAGGTGTATGAAATAAATCTGTATATATAATGTAAGTAATAATTTTTTTAAAAATTAATAAAATTAGTAATAAATGTTTAATTCAAAATCATAATTATATAATAAAAATTAATAGAATTAGCAATAACATTTAATTTAATAATATTAAAAAAAAAAATTTAAGATCATAAAAATTTTGAATTTAATTTTTAATAAAACTAAATTTATAAAAGAATTTTAAAAAATAAAATTTAAGATTTAATAAAAAATTTAAGGTCATGTGCATGTCACGTGAGGCTCAATCAGACAAATGGCATGTCTGTCGATAATAGTCATGGTTTGGACACTGACACGTGGTCCATTTGATTTATGAAAATCAACCTTAGCCCATAGTTTTGCAATACGACGAGTCAAAAGAACCTTGACTCTCCGGGTCAACTCGTTCGAGTCAAGCACTCTCTAAGGATAAAACGACAGGGATTCCTAGCCCTGTTAATACAGTTGGGCCCACATTTCAATGTAATGTCCCATTCGGAAACCCTTCTATTACGGTACCGCCACGTGTCAAGTCAGGTCGCCAGGTCAAATTTTTTTTTTTGTATGATTCTCTCCACTAGATTCCTAACTGTAATGCGGTGGCAAATGTTTGGAATAATTAAATAAGAAGTTTCCATACGTCCGTAACGGGGTATAAATTTAAATTCATAAATTATTAATAAACTTATAAATAATAATATTTAGAACTTATTAAATTAAATTTTAAATAGATAAAATGTAACTTTCTAGCAACGAGAAGCTACAAATAATTTTATTTAAAATTATATACAAATATTAACTTAAAAAGAAAAATAATTTTTCTTGTTCAAAGTACTTTTTAGGCTAATGAAGAATTTAAAAGAGATATTGAAGCTTTTAAACAATGAATTTGTATACACTTTTTGTTTGTGATAATTTTTATGTTGCTGATATAAATTTAAAAATTTATTTTGGTTAAAATAAGATATTATTTTAGTTTATATGAATTTATCATATTATAAATATAAAAATTTATATAATTTTAAAAATATTAATTTTTTTAATTTATTTAAGAAAATAATCATATTCAACTGATTCAAATTATAACTTTAAAGTCTTAAAAGTTTAAAAAAGTGAATTGAATGATTTTTTTTATTAATATCATGTTGAATTTTAAATTATTATTATAATTTATTTGAAAATTTATATAATTTTAAAAATTAATTATTAAAATTAAAATATTTAATTATATATAAATATATCCAATATTTTATATTTAACCAATATAAAATTCTACACTTGATTATTCATTCTCCATCATTCAATTACTTTTATATGGTTTAACAGCGAATTAATTTAATCCATTGGACGTGTTTGAATTTCTTTGGCAAATAATGGAAAAATGGCACCGACAGCGTATTTTAGCAAATAATGGAATAGCATGCTCTTATGTTTTGCTGTGTTGTGTTTTTGTATCAGTTTGGATTGTCGTTTTATACATTACAGGAGAGGAAGGGTGGGGCCCAGAAAACAAAGTTAGGTTAATGATTAAAAAATTGCCTTTTTATTTATAGATTGTGTTTGTAGAGGGAAAATGTAAAAGGAAAATTTCATTATTTTTACTTTTTGTGAATATTGAATTATTTCTCTTAACTTATTATTGAGACACTTTTTAGGTTTTTAGGTTATGCAATGGGTTGGCCAAGATAATTACAACAACCAACTTTTTTGCCTACAAAGAATGGACTTATCAAGAGAAAATAATGTTCTTTTGAGTTTTCATTCTCTCTCTATGTTGATCATGGATTTTGCTATATTTGGAGGAAAGTGGGAGAAAATTGGAAGTTTGAATATTTGAGATAATGACTTGTATATTCGTCTTCATTAAATATAAATATTTAAAAAATTATTAGATAATACAAGAGTATATTTTTTTATTTATATAAATATTAATTCTGATATGAGTATATGTTTTATCTAATCACACATGAATCTATGTTAATATAAATAATAAGAGTATGTTTTCGTTTAATTTAATAATATTTTAAAATATATTGATATAAATAAGACAATTTTTTAGTGAAAATAAAAAATTATCTAATTGAATGGAATAGTGAAAAGGATTTAATTTTAGCATTACTACCTAATTTGTGCATAGTCAGAATTAGAACTTAATTATTAAGAACAAGAAGGAATTCACACCTTGAATAATGATTGTAGGGGATATAATAGAGTTGACCCGTCTGTTTTTGTAATCAATATATATGATTAATTTGTTTATAAACTTTTATTGGAAATAAAATTATAAATATAACATTAATTTGAATCCAAATTTAATAAAATATATAATCCAATAAAAAACTATTTTTGAATATTAATCATTTCAGTTAGTAATAACAACTCTCCTATTGCTTTAGAGAGGAGTTATATAAACACAAATTGTAAAACAATTTGTTTTTAAATGATTAATTTTTAGGGTTTTGCTAGAAATTAATCATTATATTTTTTATTTGTTACATCATAATTTAAAAAAAAAAAAAGTGATTGCAATTATATATTCTTAATTTCTTAAACTCCGAATTACAAATATTTAATTATCGAATTTCAAATTTAATGATTAATTAAACTAGTAAAATAGGAATTGAGATTTACGAGATCGTAAAAAGTAATTCAATATTTTGTAAGTCGAGAATCAATAAATATTTCAATAATTAAAAAAAAAATGTTATTTTTCTGAAACTTTTTGCCAAAATTGGTAGCTAGGTTAGATGTCTTGTTACATGCATGCTTGGAATGCTTCTCTTTCAAAGAATTGAAGACCAAGAAGGCATGAACGTTCCTTTTCCAAACATGATACAGTATTTATTTGGTCCTTTAATCCTTTTTATTCATTAGTGAGTGGCTAGTTCTCATTCTTTCTTAATTACATTATTAAATCCTTCTATTTCAATCTCAATGAAAAATTACATATATATTAAAACGAAAAAATTATTAGAAATTAATTTATTTACTGTTCGTACCCAAATAGAAAATATTATTTTCATTTATCCAAACTTGATATATATTTTAGTAACAAGACAACCCAACATATGCTAAGTGGGACTCTACACTAATAATATGCATATTTTACCAATACTTATTAGTTCCAACAGAGTTAATTTCTTTTAAATATAATCTCGTGTTTAAATCTTATAAATATATAAAATAGATATTTAGAAAGTTTTATCTCTTTAAAATTCTTTAAAATCAAACATAAATTAATCATATTTAATAAATTTAAATATTATATGATCGTACAAAATAAAAATAATAAGCATATTTGAAAATAATAAGATTTATAACAACTTTCATAAAATTGGCAAATCTAATTATTATTATTTCGCTACGTGTCAAATAACTATCTTTATTTAAATTTTATTTATTTATTTTCCCATTTATTATATTTCTATAATTTCTAATTAAAAATATATAAAGATCGAGATACATAATATCTTTTTATTATTATTTAATTGATTTATATATTTTTATATATTAATATTTAAAATATCAAAAGATAATATTTAAATTTAATAAAAAAAATATAATAATAATTCATGCATATCAAAATATTTTAAAAAAATATAATTAAAATCTTATGATTAATCTAAAAATTAATTTTTATTTGAATTTTGTTACATAATTTACTTGTATCATTGCTGCTGTGTCGGTATCAATGTCGATTCTTCACCAACCGTTTCTCTACAAGGCTTTTCTATTTTCTTTCCATTTTTTTTATTTTTAATTTTCCCTCTCTTTCTCTATATATAACAAGAAGAAGAAGTTTAGCATTAAGTTGCTCTTAATTGTCTAACTAATTGTCTTGATGTTGTATGTCGGTAGTGATGTTATAACTTCACCAAAAGCTTTCCATTTATTTTCTTTAAATGGATTTTTGAGGTTTTTTCTTTTTTGATTTTGCTAATGATAATAATTAAATTTGGATTTGATTTCAAATGTATGAAATTTCACATTCAAAATATATGAGATTAAATATATATATATATATATATATATATATATATGAGAATAACTGATAAACCCAATTTTTAAGATTTTGAATTAGCTTATGGTACTAAGTCGTAGTATATCTTTTAACAAAACTCATTACGGTGATCTCCTAATTATGTGAATTTTTCGATCCCAATAGATTAAGATTAGCTAAATTGCCTTATGATAATTTGACAATGCTGAGTTGTTGACAAATTGTACTTTTCTCAAGCTTAAACTTGTTGGAATTTATATGTATTTATATGTTTGTTTTCAACACTTAATAAAAAAATTGAGCTTTCAATCTAAGTATTTTGTGGATTAGAAAGAAATAGTTATCTTAAAGCAAAGAAAAAAATTACTCTCTTAAGCTTCATAATTTTAGAGTAATTTGCTTAAATAAGAAGGGAACTTTGCATTAATGATGATGTTATTGAAATGAGAGTGAGAGAGACTTAAACCCATCAAATTGTTTTTTAAGTGTCCTAAACTATACGCAATTATGTAACTATTTTTTTTTTAATATTATGATGAATTGATATTGTAAATGAATATAATTATCGAATTAATTAATTAGGCTTTAATTAAAATTTTGAACTTGTATCTTACAGTTTTAAAAATAATTTTAATATGATTAAACAAAAATTATTGTCATAAATCTGTTAAAAGTACATTTTGGTATGGTTATTAAAACCAAAACAAAGTAATTTATAGTGTTTATTTTCATGATAAGTTAGGGTTTACGTATTTTTTTTTTTAATACATCCAAAACTTTTAAGGAAAAGAAACCATTGGACTAATAGACTAGTGAGCAAGTGTTTATGGAGGTGGATGATTCACGTAGGTTTGAATTATCTCAATTTTAAAAAAAATCTATTAATTTATAAAAAAATTTTCATTTAATTTATTTTAACTTAATTTTTTACAGTATCGATCCATCTATAATTATTTTTTTTTAAATTTTATATTTATATAAAAAAAATTTAATTTTCGACCAACTCATTAGGATCTACTAATATATATATATCAATAAAGAGAAAAAAATTATTTTTTATAAAAGAAATGAATTTAATATAGTGTACAAAAAATGATATGTGATGCTATTTCATTACTAAAAAAAAAATTAGGGATAAAATATTGAAAAAAAAAAGAGTAAAGCATCAAATTAATTACACATAAATCTTATTTGTTGTGTAAAAAAAACATTTCAGATTGGATCTTTTATTATTCAATTAATCATGGAAGGGGGACTTCACTTTTGTGATAATAATTTTGTAATTTGTAGAATTTTAGTAAGAGCCAGCATTGGTGACCACATTGTCAATGGATCATCAAACAACATGAGAAAATGAAGATAGAGATTTTATTGTAAAAATGTTAAGACAATTCAAGTGTTAGCTCTTTCAAACAATTCATGTAACAATACCATTGAATGATCTCTTTCTCTCTCTCTATATATATATTACTCAAAAATAGTATATTAATTAAAATATTTAAAAAATAATAACTCATTAATGCAGTGTAATTTTTAAATTTTACTTATCATTTTAAATAATTTTTAATGTAATTAAAATTTTTAAGATGATCATTAATAAAGAATTTAAAATAATTAGTGTTGATGTTAGAAAATTTTTTGCCTATACCAACCAATGATAAGTCACTTATTTGTTTTCTCTTATTTAGGTTTGTTAGCCTGCCATCAAATCTTTTTTACCAGAGATAAATCCCTTATAAATGAAAAAAAATCAAAATTTCAATTAAAAAATATAAAAATTTAAATATATGACTTTAATTAAAATAATCACTGAGGTAATATTTAATAAAAATGAAAATTTATTTAAGTAATGAAAATTTAAAAATTGAACTTTAAGCATTGAATGATATAAATGTTGAAATTTTTAAATTATAAAATTATTTAAAAATTTAATATTTATTATATTCCGTGTAATTTTGAAGTTATAAATTAATTTTAAGTAATTTTAATTTAATTAATATTTTAAGATAAACATTCTCAAATAATTTAAAATAATAAAGTATTAAAAATTTTAATTTTAAATCTTAAATTATATTATTAAACACTATTTAATTATATATGAATTTAAATTTTTCCATTTATTTAATATTAATATTAAGAAAATATATGAACCTAGTTTATTTTATATGAATTAGTTGAAAAAATAATATTATTTGATATAATTTTTACAAAAAGACAAAAATATGAAATATTATTTTATGTATATATAAATTTATTTTAAAAAAAAACTTTTAATTCAGTTTAAAAAATAAATATGAAAAGCGCGTGTATTGATATCAATAAACTCGCGCTATACCCACTACACAGAAGTTTAACTTGGAAAATCAATGGGCCTTATTAACTAAATGGTGTTTGGTAAAATTTTCGAGAAATTTATGAAAATGTCATTATGTATAATGTTTTTCACAAAAATGACATCCATTTCATATTAACATAATTCTAATCTCTACATGACAAATTTGCCCTTGAAACTACATTATGAAAACTTTTCTTTCTTATTTTTTCACTCCCGCTATTCTTACGTTGACTTTCGTTACTAATCAAGGTTTCTTTCTTTATTTCTTTCTTCTTCTTCTTCTTTTCTTTCTTTTTGTCATTCTCATTTTTCTCTTATCTAAGCATTTCCTTCTTCTCATTCTTGTCATCATTTATTACATCTGTTTTCAGATGTCATTGTGTCGGGCTTCTGGTTCGTATCACCCAATTATTTTTTCTAATGTTTTTGTACATTTTTTCATATTTGTCTTTGTATTTCAGTTAAACATAAACTAGGTAGACTAACTTTGGAACATATTTGGACTATTGTCAACCATATTTTGATCACTATTTCGACCTCATTTCGACATCAATATAAGCGGTAACATAATATAGAGTCAATGTCAACTCAGTTTCGACTCCATTTCGACTTAGTTTCAAATTATTCGACTCTAATTCGACCTTGTTCGACTTAGTTTCAATTTAATAAATGTATGATAAGGTAAATTAATGCAAGCAACGGTTTTCAACACTTAATGACCATGTTATCTGAATCAGTTAATATTGAAACCATCACATTTTAAGACTTTGATTCTTAATTAATTCAAGCAACTGTTTCTAATAGTATTTGGAGGTTATAAATATGATTTCTTTTTCCTAGTGTACTCCGACCCTTCAATCCTAATAAAATTTTAAAATGAGTCGAAATTCTGTCCATGGCTTTTGATGTTATAAATCATTCCCATCTCTTGCCCATAACAACTATTCACAATCAATTTACCTCTGTGTGTACTTGATCACAATCAATTGATCTTGCGTATTTATCACGCTATAGTAATGAATGATCTGGGAAGAAAAATATTGTTTTCTTTTTGTTATTTATCTTTACTTATCAATAAGGTGATTGTTGATCATGATAGTAAATTAAAAATATATATTTTTTTAAATGTATGTAGTCTTCCTCAGAGACGTTATCATTTTCATGTACTGTATGACAGTTTGTCATCTTATATAATCTGTGTATCTGTGTTGTATATTTTTTTATTAAAATAAATTTATAATTAATTTTGACTTAATTTTGAATTAATTATATATTACTTTTAAAATCTGACTGAATTTTGTATAATTAAGAATTAATTTTGACTAATAAGTGGTTAATCGACTGTGTTTCGACTCAGTTTCGTCCGGCAATAGAGTTAAAACATAGTCGAGATAAATATAATATTGATCCAATGAATAAATGTAGCTAAAGGAAAATTTTAATACAAATCACTATTTATGGAGAACGATAAAGAAGAAGGATGATAAAAAAGAATAATAAAAAAGGAAAACAGTTTGATAACAAAGGAGAACGATAAAAAAGAAAAGTGGTCTTAAGTAAAATAAGGGCAATTGTGTTTTTATGAATTTTCAGATGTCATAATTTATTTGAAATGAATGGGGATTATTTTTGTAAAAATCATTATACATAATATCATTCCCATAAATTTTTCAAAATTTTTTGATGCAACTGTTAGTTTTTTTATTCACAACAATCGTATCATAGCGTTTAGTTAGCTATTAGGCAGTCAAACAATAATTGTTCATAAAAATTTTAAATTGAATTTTTTAAAAAAAAATTTATGCTTTTTTAATTAAAAAGACTAAATTATCATTTAAAAATAATATTTAAATAAAAATTAAATATTAATATTTATTTTTAATAATTATTGAATATAACAACAGTTAATAATTAATAATAATTTTATTAAATATATATAATATTTAACTATTAAATAATAATCACAAACTAATAATTATTAACTATTAACCATTAACTAATAGATATTAATAACAGCAAACCGCTAATATGAAGAGAATTAAGATTTTATTTTTTAATCTAGACAATTTTTTTTTTTATTAATCTTTGGAAACTATGTTTAGGTTGTGTTTTGTCCAATAATTCAGAGTTTAGATCATTAAAAACTCGCGATATTTTATCCATTATATAAAATATATCACCACACGAGATATGATTATTATTAATTAATTAATTAAATAATAAATAATAAATTTAACAGGCAATAAATTCCCTAGTTCAATAAATTAAACACTTGTTTACTACTTTTATCTGTTCATTCAACATTATCTTTATTTGTTTCTTTTCGGTTCTGTAGAGAGAGAGAGAGAGAGAGAGAGAGTTGGAGTTTGTGAGATCTGATAGAACTTAACAAAAATAAAGACAAAAAATTTGATGGGTGATCTTTAAATAAAGGAAGAAAAGAGAAAAAGGGAAGCTTTTTTGGTTTGTAGTTTAGTGAATTATTATATGGGTTTTGTGATTTAATTTTTTGAATGGTAAATGGTGGGATTTTGATGCTTCTACTAAGTATCTGATCGGCGATTAATGTCTCTCTGTCTGTCTCTGCATGGAAATATACTGTCACGTAGTTCAAAAATTCTGTTTTTTTTAAGTGAACAACAAACAAAGAAGAAAGAAGAAGAAAAAGCTTTTCCAAGCTCAAAATAGGAATTGGGTTTTCTTTGAATAATGATCAAGTTTCGAAAATTTTCAGCTTTTCTGGAAGGTTGAATTTTATTTTTTTGGGGTTGGGAGAGTAAATGTTGAATTTTTGATCCATAAAGAGAGGCTCTCCAGGAGAGATTGCAGAGAGCTTAAAAACTGTTCCATTTTTTGAAGTAGCAGAGCACAGAGAGAGAGAGAGAGAGAGGCACTGTTATATTTTTTGCTCAGTTTCTCTGGTTCAGTGTTTGAGTTTTTCTTGTACTTAACAGGTAAATTTAAATAAAGAGAAATTTTTTTTTTCTCGCTCTCAATTAATGGAGTTTGTTGCTCTTTCAATTTCTGTTTTTTTCTTTTCTTTTCTTTTCTTTTTCTGATTTTGTTTTTTCGCTTTCATTTTTGTTCCATTTTTAGAACCCTCTTCGCCGCCGCCGCCGTTAGAAAGCTATGAAAGAGTTGGAGAAGAGCTTGGATCCACAGTTATGGCACGCCTGTGCAGGAAGCATGGTGCAGATCCCTCCAGTGAACTCCAGAGTCTTTTACTTCCCTCAGGGCCACGCTGAGCACTCTCAATCGCCGGTTGATTTCTCTTCCTCCCTGCGAATCCCGGCTCTTATCCTTTGCCGCGTTGCCGCCGTCAAGTACCTTGCAGATTTTGAAACCGACGAGGTCTACTCCAAGATTAGTCTTGTCCCATTACCAAACAACGAGCTTGATTTCGGAGAAGAAATGGGTATTTGTGATAACAGTAATGGCAATAGCACAGAGAAACGGGCTTCTTTTGCTAAGACACTGACCCAATCTGATGCTAATAATGGTGGGGGTTTCTCTGTTCCGCGATACTGTGCAGAGACCATTTTTCCCCGGCTGGATTACTCGGCGGATCCTCCGGTACAGACGGTGGTTGCTAAGGATGTTCATGGTGAGATATGGAAGTTTAGACATATTTACAGAGGGACACCAAGAAGGCATTTATTAACTACTGGGTGGAGCACTTTTGTGAACCAGAAGAAATTGGTTGCAGGGGATTCAATTGTGTTCGTGAGAGCCGAAAATGGAGATCTTTGCGTCGGAATCCGACGTGCCAAGCGAGGAATTGGGGATGGAAATGGGTCTGAATCATCACCACCCTCTGGATGGACAACAAATGCTAGTTGTGTTAACCCCTATGGTGGATTTTCCCTTTTCTTGAAAGAAGATGAGAGTAAAGGAATACGAAGTAGTGGACTACTGAGAGGGAAGGAAAGAGTAAGGGCTGAAGAGGTTTTGGAGGCGGTGGCGCTTGCAGCCAACGGACAGCCGTTTGAGGCTGTTTATTACCCACGAGCAAGCCCGCCGGAATTTTGTGTTAAGGCTTCTTCAGTGAGGGCCGCAATGAGGATCCAGTGGTGCTCTGGGATGAGGTTTAAGATGGCCTTCGAAACAGAGGACTCTTCACGGATTAGCTGGTTCATGGGCACTGTAGCCTCTGTTCAAGTTGCTGATCCGATTAGATGGCCTAATTCTCCTTGGCGGCTTCTTCAGGTTATACTCTTTTCTCTACTAATTATTGTCAATGTTTTCTTTTGTTAATGCTTCTTGTTGCTTAATTGTCATTACTATTTTGAACTGTTTAAGAGTTTCTAATAGTGTGTTAAACCTGTAGAACTGCATTATTTTCTGTCAAATCTAAACCCTATTGAGCCTTGATTGGTTTCCATTGTCTCTTATTTGCAACACTAAGATACTTCCAAGGATTTTGTGTGTCAAGGCCGGCTGGTGACAACGACTGTTGTATCAGCAGTGTCAATGTATCACAGTTGCGGTGTTATAACCCTCTTTATGAATATAGAAGGATGCTATACTACTTCTGGTTGCCTCATTTGCTGTTTCATCTGTCAAGATCTTTTCTGGTTTGGTTTTCTTTGCATTTCTAGTACACTGGTTATTGCATTTCTGTCAGCGATATGCTGCAACTGCCTACCTCCTTTCAATGCCTGAAACACCAACTTGTTTTTTGGATTTAAATGGGTTTCTGGTTTGATATTTGTGGAAATTATATGCTAAGAAGTAATGCTTGTTGATGTTATCACACAGAAGTACATGATAAAATTTCTTTGAATCAATAGTGGAACGTTTACTATCATATTTAATTGAAGTTTCTGATGAGTTGAAACAGATCGCATTATGGCCAGTGTAACTGCACATTTATGGTAAAAGGGTGACTATTATACCATATTGATTGACAAGGTCCACACCATTTTGTCTTTCTGCTTTTTAATTTGGTGTTCTCTGTGTGTTATGAGTTGCTTGATCTGTATAGTGATTATTATCCCTTGGACTATTCTCTACCTGACAGAAATTAAAAATTGTCCTTTGATTGTCTAATAAGCTCCATATTGAAACAGATAGGAGTATCTGACATGGCATATTCAATAATTGATATACAAATTATTGTGTCTATAATGTAGTTGCCAGAAATATATAATCTATATATTTGAGCAAATTAATTATTTGGACATTCACTACACGTTGATGCACAAATGTGATGCTTCCATGATCCATCTGTGATTTCTCTTGAGTTTGTAAATACATCTTATTATTTTGTTTTTATAATATGATCCAATTATTCTTAGATTATCAAAACTACAAAACTTCGATGCATGTGGTACTTTTGAATATGCCATTTTGTAGATTTCACAGTGATGATTATTGATTCAGAATCATTTGAGAATTTAATACTTCTATTCTAGAATGGTTTTAATGATCTAGTAGTCCTTCTTTTGTCTTTTTGTTTTTGTCCTTACTTGTATCTTCAAAATCCTATTGCAGGTGACATGGGATGAACCAGATTTGCTACAAAATGTAAAACGTGTTAGCCCATGGTTGGTTGAATTGGTGTCAAATATGTCAGTTATCCACCTGTCGCCCTTCTCACCACCAAGAAAGAAGTTGCGGCTGTCGCAACACTTAGACTTTCCCCTTGATGGCCAATTTCAATGGCCGTCATTTACAGGCAACCCCCTTGGACCTAGCAGCCCCTTATGTTGTCTATCTGATAACACTCCTGCAGGCATACAGGGAGCCAGGCATGCTCAATATGGAATATCTTTATCAGATCTCCAGCTTAACAGCAAACTGCAGTCAGGGCTGTTTTTGTCCAGTCTCCAACAGTTCAATTCAAATTCTAGAATTTCTGAAAGCTTCATGAAAGGCCACACTAACAGCAATGAGAATATATCTTGCTTGTTGACAATGGGGAACTCTAATACAAGTCCAGAGAAATCTGATAATGCGAAGAGGCACCAATTTTTACTCTTTGGTCAACCAATACTCACTGAGCAGCAGATTTCTCGTAGCAGTTCCACTGATGCAGTCTCACAAGTTCTTACTGGTAAATTTTCTTCTGATGAGATTCCAGAAAAAGTAAAAATTCATGATATTTTAGGATCTGCACCTGAGAAACAAACTTCACCAGAAAAGTCAGCCAGTACCGGGTTGTCATGGCAGAGTTTTCATACCACTGAAACTGGCTTGGATGCTGGTCACTGCAAGGTTTTCTTGGAATCAGAGGATGTGGGTCGAACCCTTGACCTATCTGTTCTTGATTCTTATGAAGAGCTGCATAGTAGGCTGGCCAACATGTTTGGAATAGAAAGATCAGAGATGTTGAGCCATGTGCTCTACCGAGATGCAAAAGGTGCTGTCAAACAGACTGGAGATGAACCATTCAGGTATCAGTGTGAAGAAAAAAGATTAGTTGTTTTCTTATCTAGATCTTTTTGTCCTGCACATTTCAGTACTTTGCCTTTATAAGATAGACATGACAGCTGAACGTGCAATTATAGATACTAAGCTAGCTTTCTTGATGCTATGTTTATTAAGTCTTTTCTTTTCACTCTTGTTGGCAATGCAGTGTCTTCACAAAAACTGCTAAAAGGTTGACAATTCTGATGAATCCAGCTGGCAGTGACAAAATTGGAAGGTAAGAAGAAGAGGAAAAAAAAAGGGGGATTTCCATTTTTCAGGTGGAAATTTTGCTGTCTTTCCTAAGCATATGCAAAAAAAAAAAATTAAAATCAAATCGTTCATTTTCTTTTTGTGGATATTTCATTTGGAAGTCAAAACTTCTTAATTTGTTATAAACATTTTACTCACCAAAGGTGATAACCTTATTTGCAGGCCATGGATCACTGGGATCCGAAGTGCTGAAAATGGTCTAGATGCTTCAAATAAGACTGGTCCCTTGAGCATATTTGCATAAATACGGTGTGGGATATGAAAGTAGATGCTGAATAGCATTACTGGATGTTGAAGAGTTCTCAATTATTTATGTTATGTAGTTTGGACAAACACAAAATATAACTCTGATCCTTTATCAAAGCTGGTCTCTGAATGTATTTCTTATTAGTCTCGGTGTTTGATGTACTGTATTAATTTCTGGCTAATGTTGTGGTGAAGTTTTTCTTGCCTATGTTTTTCCTTTTGATTCCAGTTTATCTTTATGCTTCTACGCAGTGTATGAAATATATTACTAGTGTGAGAAAAATGTGCACTGCCAAGGTTGTTAACTCATGAACTAGAGATGACAAATGCATATATACCTTAAAACTTGCTGTTAGTTAAATAGGATGAGCTCTTTCTTAGAGAATATTTCAAGCAGATTCTTTAACTTTCTATACATGTCAGGTGGCCAATGAAAGAAAACCTCACTTGTGGTGTTTTGAGTTTAGCTCTTATCACTTACAACTTGTGGGATTTTCACAATATAAACGTTTTAGCCTGCGTAGGCATAGGCAGATCACTTAACTCTCACCTATTGAGTTTTATAGTTATGTTATTTAGGTAAGTCTCGTCAGATTTAATTATAATTATTTGTAACAGCGGTTAGTTATTAGTTGTTGCTGATAGATATTAGGGCGACTGATAGTTAATAGTTATTATCTAATAACTAATTATTACAATTATTTATTAAAATTATTATTAGTTATTAGTTGTTTATATATTTAATGATCATTATGAATAAATATTAATATTTTTTTATTTAAGTATTATTTTAAAAAGTAAAACAAGAGTATTTGATATTTTTTTCATTTGATCAACATAATAGACATACGAATAATATTAATTATAAATTTTCTATTTAGATATATAAAGTAATGATACTTATGAAGTAAATAACATGATAAATTTCTAGTGTTGGTTTTCTTCACCTCTTATTTTGGTTTGTTAAGAGGTCTATTAGGCATAGTATATTTACATTAAAGTAACTCTCTTGTTAAATCTCATCCTTGCACATATTAACTAAGGTGATATTTAATAAAATTAAAATTTAAATGTTAAAATTAAGTGTTGAATTTTAAATTTTGAATAATATAAGTGGTATAATTTTAAAATTATAAAAATATTTAAAATATAATCATTTATTCAATATAAATTTTAACTTAAAAAGTTTAACTTTCAATTTTAAGTGAATTTTTTAGGAAATAATTTAAATTATATTTGGATACATAAATTTGGATTAGAAATTTTGATTTTAAATTTTATATTTTAAATATATAATTTAAAATTTATAAATTTATAAGGGATAATTTAAAAAAAGTACAATGTGATTTGATCTATTTTTAACTTGAGAGATGTGATTTATTTTTTGATAAAAAGGACTTGTGATTTGCTCCATTAACAATTAAAGGTATCAGACACTATCACTGAGTGCTTATTTGGTGTCAACTCATCATTTTTTATTTTAAAAAATGTGACATGGATATTTTATTTTTTTTAAAAATAAAATATTAATAATTAATAATTTGAAAAAGAAAATAATTTATAAATTTTAATTTACAATATTTATAATCTATAATTTATAAATTTTAAAAAAATAATGAGTTGGCGTTACATAAGCGGCACTAACATAGGCGGCACTAACGGTGTTAGTGTCCAGTACCCGTAAAGCAAATCACATATATCTTTTTGTCAAAAAATGAACCATATAATTCGAGTTAAAAATGATCAAATCACATTATACTTTTTTTAAAATTACTCCGATTTATAAATTTTTTGTTTGGAGAGAATAAAAAATTTTAAATTTTAAATTTAAATTTAAACAAAATAGAATTTTTTGATTAATAATGAAAATAGTATTTTTGAAATAATTATGTAAAAAAAATATTTGAAATATTAAATTTTTTAAGGATTAGATTTCATAAAAAATTTAAATTAAATCCAAATTCATTTAATCTTAATAATTCAAATAAAAAATTTGATCTAAATTCAAATCAATATTTCAAATTCTTGTCATCCAAATAGACTATAAGTAAATTTTAATTTAATTGAGACTTTAAAAATAAATATTATCAAATAATATAAAATAGTTAAATGCCGAAAAAATTAATTTTAAATATTAAATAAAGTTATAAAATAATTAAATACTGAAAATTATAATTTAAAATATTAAAAAATATTATCAAACACTTATAAAACAACAAGTGTTTTTATATATAAAGAAATGCACTCTTTTGTTAATTTAATATTATTTTAATTTAAATTATTCAATAATATAAGATAAATTATATCATTAAAATATATTTTATTTTAATAAACAAGATGTGAATATTTATTTTCTTAATTTATATTTCAATATATAACTTTTTTACTAGTGAAATAATAAAAACAAAATGCTAAACAAATCATAAATAATATTTCCTCATTTTCTTTCTATTTGTCATTTTAAAAAATTTATTTTATTCTAATTTATCTGTCATTTTAAAAAATAAAAAAGACATTAATTTTTTCGAATTTTACCCCTTTTTTTTTTTTTATATGTTCACAATTTTTTATAAAAAATATTAATACAGTCATTTATAGTTATGTTTAAACCTATAAATATAGGATGAGGAAAAACTGAAAAAACCGAAAATTAAACTTAATTTGATCGGTTTAATTTAATTTAATTTCGGTTAAATTCAGTTTTTTTCAAAATAAAATTAAAATAACAATATATATATATATTATTTAAAAAATTAAAATAATCGAACTGAAATATATCGATTTGATTTAATTTAATTCAAAATTTGATTTTGTTCGATTTCTAAAAATAATGATTTAATTTTTTAAAAGCTAAACCGACCAATTATATACCCCTAGATTGATGTATTTCGTTTTTATCTATGATATTGGTTTTCTCTTAAAAATAATTTACTTCTTATGTCCTGCATTTATTTATTTTTTTGTTATGTATTATTTAATTTATTTATTTTTTAATTTAAATTATATTTTATTTTAAATTATAATAATATTCTTATTAAAAAATATATTAATAATAAAAATAATAATTGAGAGATATATAATGTGAAAGAATTAAAAGAAATTAAAAGAAATTAAAGTAGTAAATGAATTAAAAAAATTAAAATAAAATTATTAATTATGTGCTTTATAATTCAAATGTTTATTATAAAATGAAAAGAATATATAAATATTTTTTTTAATATTTAATAGACATAATTAATTATAAGTCTATTATTTAAAAAAATATATATTTTTTTTTAAATTATATTTTTTCATGTGAACGAAAAGAGTAATATTAATAATTAATTAATGTTTTAAATCCTAAACATAATTAAACGCAAAAGTAAATAAATAAAAAAACATACACACGTGCAATTGGGACCCATTGCCAACTAGAACACCCACGCGCGGTCCCATTGGTGTCGCCGTTTTGGTGGCCGGGCCTTTGGATTTGACTCCATCCTGTCTACCCACTTGCTTTTGCTGCCACAAACACTATTGACCATCTTTTTCTCTCTTTTTTTTTTTTTTTTTTCTCAAAAACAATATATTCTTTTTTTTTTTTTTCTTATCGTTGCTGTAAATTTCACTTCACTTTCTTTTAAAAATGTATTTCTAAATTTTCAATAAATCATAATTCTAATTAAGTTAAATTAAATCCTAAATGTATCGAATTGATAAATTAATGTAGTTCATAATCTTAATACTGCTAATAGTTAAACTGATATTTTTATACTGATAGAGATTATTTTAGTATTTCTGAGCCAAAGTTTATTAATTTTATTTTTAAAATTAAAAAATGAAATTTTTAAAAATTAATTTGATTAATAAGAAAATTTGATTTTCTTTTTATTGATCATAATTTAATTCTTGATATTATAAATATTCTAAATGTAACATGGATGATAAAAAAATATTTTTTTTATTCAGAAAAGATAAAATCATTTTCTTTTATCACTCGTCCGAAATTATAATTTATTTATTTTTTTAAGATTAATTGATATGTTAATAACTAATATATCTCTATTTAATATTTTACTACATTATATTTTTATTAATAAATAATTAATTAAATATTAGACTAAACAATATATACATACTAAAATTAAATGAAAATTTATTAGTAATAAAATTTTATTGAAGATTTAAAAATTAAAATTTTGTAGGTGATGAGACTTAGTATTAAATAAAATTTTATTGATAATAAAATTTTATTGATTTATATAATTAGTAATAAAAAATTAAATAATAATTATTTTCAAGATAATTATTTAGTAATACAAATGAAGAGTATTTGTAAAAAATATAAAGTAAAATTTATTATTTTAATTAAATTAATTAATTTTTTAAATTTATGTGAAAATAAAAATAAATATATCTTTTCATGACTGCGACAATAATAAATTTTAAATTATATGTAAAAGTTGATTTATATAATCATCTTGATTTCTAAAACCATCACTTTGCTGCTAAATAAATAAATAAATAAATAAATAAATAAATAAAAAACTATTCAATAGCTATTTTAGAAATGTTTTAACACTTTTCTTCTCATGAATGTCAAATTATTATGAGTTCTGGCTCCATAAAATGATGAAAGATTCTCTTTGATAATAAAATTTTGCTCTCAATTTAATTTGACTATCCACCTAATCTTCAAGAAGGTGAATGTGATCTTCATTAATGTTGATGGCAACACTTGATCAAAATTTTTTTAAAATAAATATAAAAATAGATAAATAAAAATCCAAGGCCATTTGAAATCAAGTAGTGAAATGGAAAATGGTCAAAATTATTGAAATGAGGGCCAAAATTGGGGGGTGAAATCTAGGACTAGGAGGCAGTAAATGCAAAGACAAAAACATTTATCAAAGAACTTTTGTATATGTCCAATTTTTTCTTGTTGTTTTTAAGTTACAAACCCTTAGAATATGGGATTTTGTTTCTCTTTCAATGGTTACCATTTCAGCCTCAAATCCCATGAATTACTTTTGAATTGTTGATTAAGACAAGACCTTCTTCTCCCTTATCCTTTTTCTCTTCTTTTTTGCCTTTCTTTTCCCTCCAATTTTATAGATAAATACTATTCTTTTTATTCCTTTCTCTATGTCTTTAAAATAATTGCATAAAAATTTAAAAAATTATTAAATAACTCCTATTATAAAATAAAATAATTACATATAATTAAATTACTTATTAGAGATAATAAGAAATAAAAATAAAATTTAAAAAATAATAAATGTCTTCTTAATTTTTTAAAAGCAACTTATAAATTAAAATAAAATAATATTTTTAAAATAATAAATTAAAAAGAAAAAACGAAAAATATCATTCTATAAATTAGGGATGTAATTTTTTATGCCTCTATTGCTTCTAAAAATTTTTAATTATGAAAATATAAAATTGCATTGAAGTTAGAAGAAAATTAGCATAGAGTAGTTTTGAATCCAACAAAGTGTAGTTAATGGCATTTAAATGTTTGGAGTTGGACAAAAGAAAATTAGTTTTTTTCACACAATATCCAAGAATTCCAAAACATTGATCAAACATGTACCTTATAAAATAAGCGACAGCTTGGGAAATCCTTGTATATGGTATATAAAAAATTATTTAATATACTAAATTAACGAGTGATAAAATATTTTAAATAATATAATTTTTTTATTAAATAAAAAAAATATATATATCTTATTTTATTAAACGAATATCTATTTAATATAAATAAATATTTTTCGAGACAGAGCATATACATATATAAATGAATTTAAGTTATTTCAAAAAAAATTATCAATTTATAAAAAAAAATTATTTGATTCATTCAATTTCAATTTTTTATATAAAATTAATTTTTAATTAAATCAAAATTATATTTCTGATTTTTTTTTTAATATAAAATGTTATATAAAAGTTGGCAAATCCCATTTTCAACAAGACTTCTACTCTGTTAATTCATTTCAACAACACCAAAAGTTTTTTAAAGGAATATTATTATTATTTTCATACATATTTCATTATCTTCAATTATATAAAATTTAAAGGAACTTATTTGTAAATCATTCTGAGTAATTGATTTTAAATAAAAATTTATTTGAAATTCATTTTTTTTTTTAATTCATTAAATTGATTATATTATCCGAATTGTTTCTTTTTATTTATTGTGAGTTGGCTTAGAAAAAAAAAAGTCTCGAGTCTTGAAGGAGGATCATAAACGACAGAGATTTGGTGACGTGGCCTCAAGACCCGTTCGTGCGGTGGACCCCAAGAGATAATCTTTTACGTTTTTTATAAAAATTAAAATAATAAAAAAAAGAGTTGTTAGGTTCACCAAGCGGTTACGTGTAAGATATGAAAGATCAAAAGATTAGATTCCGTGAACGCCTACGAGTCTATGACTTTCTTCGGTCTGGCAGTTAACGATCATGATTCTGTATCCGTCTTTACCGCTTTGATGGTACCACTCTAGTAGTCCACAATAAAACACGATATTCCAAACCCCATGAGATTTTGATATCTCGCGATAAATTAAAATCTCTAATTAACCGTAGTTGATATTAATGAAAAAATAAAACTAAATTTGATTAATAGTAAATCTTATTTATTAACATTTCGGGGACCTAAAAAATTTAAAATTTTGTGTTAATTTTATTCAAAATTTTAAATTTTATCAACGAATTTAATATAAGTTTTACTTAATTCAAAGTATCATAAACAAGGTAAATTGTATTTTTATTTTTTATAAAGTATGATAGATTAATTACATTTATTTATATAAATTATCCTTTTTATTTAAATACTTATACAAATTAACTATAAATTAAATTTTATAACAAATTAATTTATTATTTTATTTAATAAAAAATTTCTCAGCATATGTATTAAATTATTTCATTACACATAATTTATATGATTATTATAAAATCTATTCTATCGGTATTTTTAATTTTAAAGAGTGGTATATCTATTCTATTAAAAACGTCATATTAAACTTAATTTTAAAAAAAAAAATTCATTAATTATATTTTTTTTCCAATAATCAGAATTGATAAATTTAAATTCAAACTTGATTTAGAATAAAATTATTTGAAACTCTGATTTATTATAATGAATTTTAAAATGATTTACCTTTTAAAGTTGAAAATTAATTTCTCATGTATCTTATAAAAATGAAAATTAATTTGAAAGTTAAACGTTACATTAAATTTATTACATTATTTTTAATTTTCAAGACCGTAAGTTAAATTGAATTTGTATTAAATTTAAATTGTTAATAAAAATTGATAAAACTTAAAATTTTATATAAAATTAACATTAAATTTTAAATTTTTTAATTCATTCAGACTTTTAATATTAAGAGTTGATTATAATTATAATTAAATTTAAAAATTGAGATAAAATTAATAAAATTTAAATTTTTTAATAAATTAAAAAATAACACAAACTTTTAAATTTTTTATATCATTAGACCATTTTTTTTCTTTATTTCATCATATATATTTTCAAATATATATATATATATTAATCAAAATTAAAATAATATTTTCTTCACATATCAAAATTTTTTACCTCACTCAAATGGGACACAATAAATTCTAAATTTCAAACTCGACTTACTATGCTTGGTTTAATTGTATTAAACAATTCATTTCATTTGCAAACGAATTTCAAATAGAATTCATTTATAAATAAATTTTCATATTTGATATATTAATTAATAAATATGAAACTCATTTCAAATAAAATGAATATTATATTTGATATAATTCTAAAATTTATGTTAATATTTCACTTGATAAAAAATACCCCTATAAATATATTATTTATTTACTTATTTTCTTTTAAAAAATTTCATATTACATTAATAAAAATATAATTATTTATAACTCAATTTAATATTTATCAATAATATCATTTTATATACACTATTTTTTCAAAAATAAAATACAATTTTGATCATAAATAATTAAATTTATTAAGAGATTTGTACTTATGAAATAATTTGAAAAAAAAAATCAGTTAGCTATTTTTAGACTTTCTATTTCAAGATCTTTGATTATAATATTAAGAAGAAAATTATTAATATTTTTCTTTGTTAATAAATTATATAATATTTTATTACAACAAGAGTTAATTTTTTTTTTTTAAAAAAATAAAGATTATGTATTTAATTGAATAAAATAAATTTGAAATACCTAATTGTATATTTCATTATAATATAAGAGTATTTAAATATAGACCATTAAATATATATATATATATATATATATATATATATATATATATATTTGTGGGTTTGCATCTATTATTATTTAAAAAAAAATGAATTATTTAAAAAATTTCATTGCGATTTCGCATAAGGCTCCAATTCGATTAAAACCAACCCTAACTCTTAATAAATTATAATTTTAAAAGATTAAAAAATATAATTTTTTAAAACTATGTTATTAAATTATAAATATTATAAATATAGTTTATTAAAAATTATTTAACCGTAATTTCAAACCAATATTTAAAAATTATAAGATTTAGAATTGAAGTTTTGAATTGAAGTTAAATTAAAAGTATAAAAGTAATTGAAATATAAGTAAATAATTAATTTTTTATTTTAAATATTTTAAATGAATTTATTAAAAATTATTTAATTATAATATCTAATTTATACTTAAAAAATTTATGAGATTCAAATCGAAATTTTAAATTATAGTTAAATTAAAAAATAAAAATAATTGAAATAATTAGATAATTAATTTTTTTCTGAATCTATATTAAAAGGACCTAACTTCCATAGTGAACAGGATGGATAAATTATAAAATTGAAAATTTAACATAATTACTAATTGATTACGATTGAAAAAAAAATTACCGTTTTAAAATATTTATAATTTATATTTTTTGATATATAAATTAAAAAAAATCAAATTATTATAATTTTAAAATAAAAAATAAAATATTTTTATTTTAATATGAAAAATAAATAAAAATAAAAATAATTAAGTAAATATTAAATAAAAATTAAAAAAATAAATATGTTTTTAAAAAAAATTGCATATATTTAAAAAAAAAAAAAGAAATGAAAAGGAAGTCATTTTTAAAAGAAGTTTAAAATAATCAATTAAAAAAAGAGAGTAAAATATTAAAATTAATAAGAGTATTTTAGATTTTTAAAATTTATTAATTTAAAATTATAAAATTCATTTATAAATACCAATAATTTTGATAAGATTTAATTTAATTATTTCTAATTTTACATATTTAATTATTTAGAATTCTAAATAAATTTAAATTTAAAACAAATACAAAATTATAAATTTACAAATAATTTCATAAAATTTATTTATACTTAATAAGATGTTAGATTTGAATAATGGAATAACTCATCTAAATATATATTACACCTCCTCACGCTAAGTACCCACGTTTAAGAATTAAATCACATATACATCTATAGAGTATATAAATTTCAAAGTAATATGTATTATTTGATCATAATACTAAAAGATTTAAAAAGAGAAACTTCGATCTCTCCAAAAAAAAAAAAAAAACTCGAGTTAATTATGAATTATAGATGGGTCAATTATATACTAATTACAACCCTAATTCGATCAAAATTTCAATACAAAATCAAATTTTAATAATAATCTAAATCAAATTCTACTTCTGAAAAATATAATCGTATCAAGTTCTTTATATACTGTAAATTTTCACTAATGTTATATTTTCAATATTAGATAAATTATACTAATGTCTTTTTATGCAGAAAGGGATGGGAAAAAATTAAAGTAATAGCAAGATCTTTGTGAAGAAAAAAGAATGTTTAATTTTCTAGTTAAAGGAATACCCCAAAATGATGAAAATGGTGTCATTTTCATGCTTAGCAAATCACAAGTGTGCATGTGTGATGTGATTAAGCTCCTCAGAATTTTTTTTTCCAAAAAAAAATTCATAAGGGATTGCTAAAAAGAGAGCATAATACAAAGGAGATGTCTATAAGCTCATCATGAGATATTGCATTATATATGAATTGTTTGGTAATTTGTCTTTTCATATCACTGAACATAAGGATTTGATTCTATTTATTTATTTACCTGTCTACCTTTTATCTCTTTGGATTCAAAGATACCACTTGAGGATTATACAACTTGATCTTGAAAAGAGGGAACTTTCTTTTCTAGCTTTTATATGCATTTAATAAATGCATAGTATCCCCAAGAATATATGTTGAAACCAACTATAATATTATCACCATATCACCAATGAGTTCTAACCAAAAACACAATCCAAAATATAGCTCAACAGAACTATATTTTTCACCAGAGTTGCAAGATGGCAAGTTCTGACTGTCAGTAGGAAGAAAATTAACTAAAAAAAGTACCACACTTTGGGACAAATAAGCAAAGAATAATCTGAAAAGCACTGCAAGACATTGGAAGTCCATATTTCCATTGTTCTTCAATTAAAAAAATTGAAAAAGAAAAGGAAATTCCAACCTTGTCATGTTTCATTGTAAGGTAATTGAGCAAGCAAACAAGAATATCATCAAAATTCAAAAGCATAATCTAGAGCAACTTAAAATCATGGTAGCCACACTCTTCAGTGGAGAACATTTAACATGAAACCACCATTGATAAAAGGAATGTTTTAACAGCAAACACCACAAAAATACTTGATGGGATGCCTCAACACATTATTAGGCATCCAATCAAGAAGTATTACTATAGTTGGATGGAGAATTATAGCATATTAATTCTGTGGATTTGCATGAAGAAAACAAGTGGAATGTACAGGAAAAGGGAATAAGAAAAACATGCTGTAGATACATATATAAATAAGGTTTGAATGTCAATTAATTCCGTATTTGAAGTGCAAATGATCCCATACTATCTAAACCATCATAAAGTTCCCACTCCAAGTGGAAATAAATGTTGGGATTAGTCAAATACATCATAACCAAAATTTTAAATTTCAGTGTTCTGATGATAGCAATGCAAAACTAAAGTAAATGCTATTTCCACAATAGTCTCATGTGGATTAGCTTTAGAACACCAGTAGCAGACCGGCAATTCCCCTTCAACTGGTCTCTTATTTGGATTTTAAGGAGCAGTTACAGAGACACATAACAAAACTATGAAATCTTTGCATCAAAACTTTGATTATTATACAGGTTTTCCTTTGGAATAAAAATGCCAAAAACAGAACGCACATATTGACTAACCATTAAAATTTAACCACCTGGCTTCTTGAGAGATTGAACATCGCCAGCTGAATAAAACTGACTAAACATCGCTACTTATGAATAATCATTGGTCATGATTTTTCATGCCTTGATCAACTCAAACAAAATTATTAGCATAATTAACACATTGATATGTTTTGTTATCATCAAAATCAATATCAAACCTAATTAGTCCAGTAGATGTTCTTGAAGAAAGCTTAAGTCTAAACAATTGATGTGCATGGAGACTAAAATCAGGAACAAGAATAGAGCATATGATGTAACACGAAAATGAAAGCTCAAGCTAATATACTCTCACCACTTTGTGTGAGAGAAATACTTCCTTGCACTCAATCTCCACAAAGGCCATTAGGCCAAAAGTCAACAAATCTTTAGAGTGCAATCCTATTTATAACGAAAACCTACACTCTGTCATCCCATCAAATTCAAATCTCAAATAGAGTTCCCATTCATATCAAATCCAAAGATAAAACCCTAACAAATTTCAATATTCTCTTAGCATATATGTAGTTTTTAAAAATTCATCTTTAAAGATATTTCTAGTTTTACTTTTTTTTTTTTTTCAAAATCACCATTATACTTTGTATGCAAATGTATGAATAAAGTGAAAAAAAATTGAAATGAAAAATAAAATTAGTTCAAAATGAAGTATATCTGATTTCAACATGATCTGCCGGTTCTAACTTCACTTCAGCTAAAATGTTCAAACTATACCTAATATTTGTTTTCTGTATTCCTAGTTCATCAAGGGTAATATAGATTATCATTACATTCGGACAAAGGAATTAATTTTGATCTTGATTTATCCTTTAATTGTTTTTAAGTGGCTTCAATTCATAGAAATCATATTCTTTGTTCAAAGGATTGAACTTCAATTTCCATTGCTTGTGCAAAGTGCAAATATTAATAATACATTTAAAAGTTAAAAACTCCTTAAAATAGCCATTTTAAGTGACTATAAGAGGATTCAAACATCCCCATATCAAGGTAGAAAAAAATGACAACTTATCATTGAGCTTCAATACAAGAAAAAAATCTACAAGGTTGCATGTAAGACACATAAATGGAGAAAAATGACTCGCTTTCACATTCAATGGTTACAGGCAGCCTCTAACATTGAATTTACATTGGCAGTTAAGATATCAGGCAATTGCACTGGGAGTTCAGTAGACTTGCCAGTATAACATTCTGCAAATTTACCTCTTTGATAGATAAAAACAATGGTGATCAGAACAGTGGGAGATTGTTGCTAGTATGGTACTTTTTTTTCATCTTCTTACATACCAGTAATATAGTTTACTGATTTTTTTTTTCCTACTTCTATATTTTTTATTTTTATATTGTCCTTTTGATACCGAAACCTAGATTACTAGGATCAGTTGGTCAGAGGTAGAGGTCTATAAGTTGCAGTTTTACTCTAAATATGGCTTTTTTTTTCAGAGAAGTGTGAACTGGAAGTGAATTGGAGTTATTTCAATGAAGGGCAAATAGATATACTCTCAAAGTTTGGTAAGACAAAATGAATGGAAAAGAGTAGAATCGTTTAATACAATTTGATTTTATAGAATGACTTGACTTATGAATTTTGTTTTGGTAATTAATAAGATTTTCACATGATGGATTCTAATGGCAAAAATCCATGACTAGCAACAGGGTCTGTCAGATTTTGACAGGTTACAACTCTATATACTTATCTAATAAAATAAAAATATATAAAACAAAATAGGATACTGATATTTTTTCATTAAAAAAAAATAAGAAAATTATTTTAATTAAAATATTTCATCACTCATTTATTGAATATATGAAATAAATTTTTAAATTTTTAAAATTAAACAAGCAATTATACTGAGAAGTCGCATAGGCGGCCTATTGACAAGAAGTCTAGTGCTTTGCATAATCATCATTAAAAATTGAGTATTGCTAGATATCACTAGGTGCCATAAAATTATATTTTGATATTGTTTTAGATGTGTTTTGACGTACATTAATTTTCAATTATATGTTTGACGCACAACTTTATATAATTACATTTTAAAACCTTGCTTTAAATATTACAAATCTAAATAAGGTTTATTTGAGTTCTGGATTTCTTTATACTTTCTGGAATTACATAAACTTGCAATCCATACAAATATGACTCCTAATAAAAACGAGAATCAATGACACTATAAATTCATATCCCACCTCCCATTGCATCCTAGACCTAAAATTTTCCTTAATTTAGTAATATGGATTTTAAGTATCAGATATTGGGGCAATCATCCACCTAATTTGGTGGCTAAATAACATACTTTAGGAAGTGAAATTCAAATCAATAAAACATTTATAAATTAATATCAATGATACTCTTGAATTCTACTAATTAAAAAAATATTAATTAATTAAATATTAATTTAATCTATTTACCTGTAAAAAATTATTAAGGTGACTGAAGGTGTCGTCCTCATTGCATTACACCCGAACTTGCTTTCCGAAACTGTCGTTTAAAATAACCTCCAGAAGAGGGAGCGAATTGGCTTAGCTTATTGTATCCAGCCAAAGCCAGCTTTGACATAGCACGTCTAGAAGATTTCGGTTCTGTACCCGTTTGGGAGTTGGTCATGCATAAATAAAATGTGAATTTTACAGCCACGTTTTCTTTTTTCGAATTTTTTATTAGATATACTTAGAAAAAATAAATATTTTTATATTTAAAAAATATAGGAAAATATTTTAAATATTTTATATCTTATTGGTTCTGAAGAAAATAAAGGAAAGATTAATTTAAAATATAATTTATTAGTATATTCCTTTATTTTATGAGAGATTGCTATAAATTTTTATGATATTCACTTAATTATGAGTATAAAATATATTATTTTTATATATAAAAATTTTGCACCTGATATATTGAATAATATTTCAAAAGACAATTAAGCAAAGTAATTAGTAAAAAAAAAAAAGAATTGATCTTCACTTTTAATCCATCCATAATAATTCCATCTTCAAAATAAATAGGCTTAAAATTGCCTTTCATTTGAGTACTAATTCAATTTAGCTTTATTTTTTTATATATAATTGAGCATATTTAAATTATCTCTAATGAAATATATATTAATATAATGATAGAATTCGAGATTAAGATGTAAAGAATCAAAATGCATTTTATTGATACATTTGACTTAAATATACTGTTAAGTAAGGGTGAGTAAACAGTCGATTCAGTTTAAATTAAATTAAATTTTTAAAAATAAATAAATTGAATTATAATTCTTAGAAATTAAATCAAATCTAAAAAATTTCAAATCAAACCGAACTGAATTGAATCTATTTTTCTATTTTTTAAATAAAATAAATATAAAATTATTATTATTATTATTATATATATATATATATATATATATATATATATATATATTTCGATCAGTTCGATTATTTTAATTTCCTTTTAAAGAAAATCAAACCAAATCAAATTAAATAAAATTTCAAAATATTAACTGAATCAAATCAAATTTTAAATCAAATCAAACCATACCGACCAAATTAAGTTTAGTTCTGCTTGGTTTTCAATTTTCTCAGTTTTTTCTCAGCCCTGCTGGTAAGTATTTAAAAAGAAAATGTATTAGATTAGATCTGCTAGCATTTTTTTTTAATGATCAGTTATTTATTTGTTGGTGGTTGGTTTGATTTTCTTTCATTTTAATATACGTTGCATCCCTTTATAAATCATAATTCATTTTTAATCAACAAATTAAATTTTATTTTTGGTGAAAATTGGAAAGAAAAAAAACCATTCCAAGTCGAAGTTCAAACTCAAAGCAAAAGTTTAGAATCATTAAGGTTAGAGTCTTTATCAAATTCAATTATTGAATTTGGTCTAAATGCATACAAATAACATCTCATGCAATGTGTCCTCCCACCATCTTGTAAAACGCAATTGAACTAGAATGCTATTGTCATCCAATCATTAAATTCAAATATTCAATAACCAAATTTATTAACTAAACTTGATAGAGCTGTAAGAAATTTTAGGGTCAAATCATTATATCTGACAATTGATAGCCGTCCACATTCCTAACCTTATTGAATCCATGCTCTAGATTTCACCAACAAAATGACGGTCCTTTATTGTTAGACAAAATGATCAATTCCTGCAAAATTATACTTAAAATACCGTTGCATCAGAGAGCAACTAGCAACTCGATCGTCAAGAAACAAATCAGAAATCCCAAGAACACTCGCTGGGCAGAATGAAATTTAAATATAAAAATGATGGATGAGCGAAATCTTGAGAGTTAATGACGGGAAAGAAACAAAACCTTGAATAATAGACAACAATAAGTGTAACAATAACTAAGAACAGTAAAATAATAGCACAACCTACCATCCAATCCCCATTTTGTAAAATAATACACTGTACATGTCTGCTGCCTGAGCACTTATCAACAAAAACTGGGGTCTGTGGCTGTAGGATCCTAATTCTCCTTTTCCAGAACCTTCGGGATAATGTTTCTCTTTAGAGGTCCTGCTTCACCAACTATACCCTCTTTGAGTGCCTTTTCCATTGCCTTCTCCGTTCCTTCTAATTCCACACCAACAAATTCAACATCCTCTTCAAACAACGAGGGCACAGTTACAGATTTAAGGCTTGTAACACTGCTCACTGACCCATCATTAGAATCCTTAGAGGATGAGCCATTTGGTAATGGGGAATCCCTGCTTGTGGGGGAATTAACTTCTGGAGTCGCTACCTCGGCTTGATTGGAGAGAGCAACATCAGAATTATCATGATCTTCGAATGGATTCAAACTTGACCCGCCTACTTGCAAATCTGACGAATCTCCCCATCCCACCCATTCAGGGAATGGCCTATCTCCAAATAAGTCTTCGTTGTCTGGAGTATCAAATCTGAAGAATCCAATGTCATGGGTAGTAGTTGCCAGCTCACTTTGTGGAATGGGAACACTCCCAGTAAAACCATTGGAAGAGTTTGTATTAGAAATAGATGCAGAATTGAGTATGTCTGCGCTCTCAGTCAACTCATCATCTTCTCCAACTACCACCTCATCATCACTACTGCTGTTACCACTATTAGCAGTTCCATTCAAGGTTATCTCATCCATCATCTCTGTATGCGATGTACTAACATGAGCATTACCAGCTCTGTCATCTTGGAATGCGAACCAGTTGGAGTTTGTGAATAAACTGCTGCATTAAGAAAAGATGCATTATTCGTTCATGAAAAGATGATTCGCTAATTTTTCAGGACAATTTCCCAAATGCTGTGCTCTTTATTACAAGGAATGAAAAATGCACCACCTCAAAATTATAATGTCCAAATCAAATAAATTGTGTAGAATTATGCATGTGTCAAGAACTTTCCAGACCTTATTACAGGTCATTGTTCAGGCCAAAAGCATCATGACATTTCAATAGGTGCATTAGATTTTCATTTGTATAGCTTAATTTGAGATGTGGCTCCCCACCACCAATGATGCAGTACGAGTCAATAGCATATTTCCCATTCAGCTTTCCCAAGAATATTTTGAATCCGCAAGTTGAGAGAAATGAATCGCAAGAGGAACATATAGAAATTTTAACTGGAGTCACATTACACTGGCTAAAACTCACCTCCCTTGGTCATCACCAAGTCTCAGGGATGATATAACAACTTCAGCAGATTCATCATCAAAGTAGACATCCTGCATATCAAATATACAAACAACATAAGTAATGTTGAATTTTAATATTCAAAATCTATCAACTCCATTCTGATCTATGTAAATACCTATGCTTGACATCTTGCCCCTGGAAATCTTTCTATATAGAAAAACTTCATTAACACCTACCTATACATGGCTATGGGGTAAATGGAGGGGAAGGGATGAGAATGGAGGGTAATTTCCCGTCTCAACTCATTTGGCTTCTCAATTTTTTTAGGAGAAGGAGAAAAGAGGGTAATCATTCCCCTTCTATAAGGGTAAAAAAAAAAAAAACTTAAACTCTTTACGGCTCAATTTGGAATGTAAAAAATTTCAACCAAGGGGTACAATAACCATTTTTTTCATAGCGTCCTTTTTATCCTTGTTATTATATTGACAATCTAAAACAACGTCAAACTATATGGATTTATTGTTCATTTTACAGGATTCATTCAAACAAAATAAAAATAGGGGAAAGTATAAAAAAATTATCTTGTGATTTCATACTAAGGTCTTTTTTTTAATGACATTTCCAGACCTTGTGCTTTCTACCATTAGCACTTTTAGTTCAAAAGTCCTAAATCCTTTGGTGACTGATGTCGTGGAAAGATTTTAGAAATAAAAAACAGCAGACCTTTAAGTGTAAAAGAGCAAAATCAAAAGGTACTTTTTTGTACTTTTCAGATAAAAGTACTCATCCCCCTCCCTTTCTTACTTAATTTTCAACTTTCCAAACATAATTAGGTAAAGATTTTCCTTTCCCTCCCCTTTTCATCTTGTAGCCATGCATACTAGAAACACACAAACACAGAGAAAGAGATAAGGAGAAGGTAAGAAAATCTAAGTAGTACCTCATCATCTCGATCAAGGCCTCCATTATCCTGCAACAAGGATAATAAGGAATAAAGACCAACTCTTTTCTTCTATTTATTTATTTATTTATTTATTTTTTTGAAGGCAAGTGGTAAAGGTCAAGAACCACAAAACCAGTAAAATAAACAGAGAAAATAACAAAAGATAAAAAGGGATGATAAGCATCAAATGACAGAAAAAAATAAGTCAAAACATACCTCTTCATTATCCTCATTCCCATACATTTTGTATCTGAAAGCCTGGCTCAAATTATTTGCTAGAGCTGCTACATCATAATCTCTGTCATGAAGATCGTCCTCATCACTATCCCTAGTCCTATCTTGCAATGCTGTTGGCCGGCTGCAAAAAAGAATAAATAAAATAAAAATCTTCAATAACAGTTTAAGAAGATTAGAGCATCACAATACTACATGCAAACTCAAAAAGCAAAAATATGTTGCAACTCGTAACTCTCTGTCACAAAAAAAATTGAAGCAAATAATACAACAATCCTTCATATTATATTATGTTGGGAGTTTTAGATGGATTACAATGGAAAGGATAATCTTTAATCCATGGAACAGAAAAGAAAAGAAATGATAAGAGTAATTATTTTATGTTTGGATGTTTAAAGGTTAATACAATATCAGGTAAACTAGTCTTATTAAAATTTTATTATTTTAGTTACAAGGGATAACTCAATCCCTCAATTTTGAAGGGAAAGCAAAGTCAAGTTTAATTATCCTTTCTTTTCCAAGCTAAATTCCCAAACAACGGATAGCTATCATCCTACCTCTTTTTCCTTTCCTTTCCTAATACTCCTCTCCCAAACAAAGCCTTGACGAAAGAAATTAAAATGTAGTACCATTTCAATTTGCATTCACCACATAGCTACCAGCTACCAAAAATACCAGCTTAAACTCTGAATAAAAACATATTATCTATCCACTGTTTATATGCTTACAGCACCTAACAAAGCTTGAATTTTTACACTATCTCCCACTCTTTCTTAAAAACCTTGACCAGTTTGCAACCATCATATCTAAACATCAATCAAATTAAAGTGAATTGAGTTTAACATCTCTAATTCCATTGCTTATTAAAAGCCACCAAAAATTCATTTGCAATCTGATTATTCCAACACTTTGTTTTTACATGAATTCCAACATTAAAGTTATAGTTAATAGTTGCTAGTAAAATTTAAAAATTGCCAGCCATTGCCATATTTACTATACAAAATTACCCTACTAGAAAATTACTCTCAATAATTATTGTTTCTAGTTGCTCTCCCTCTACTCCTAGTCAAGTATCTGAAATAATAATTCCACGAGTGGAAATAAGGCCTCAACTTTGAATCACGAAGTCAAATATATCCGCCAACAATATGCTAAAAAGTACTAGAGATAGAGGAAAAAAAGAAAGATGTGCTGGGAATGCTCGATAGGAAGGGAAAATGAAGCTTAAATACCAATTTATCAAGTTCCACTTGCTGAAGACAGCTTTAAAACATATTTTTTCCAGAGTAAAATAGAGAGGTTAATATCTTCAATCAGTTAGCTGTACATCTGACAGTAACTTCCCATGGGAATTCAATAAATAAATAAAGCTCATTCAAACCATAAATTTCAACAGCAAATATTAGTATATTTTACACAAAAAAATTCAATATCTCCCTTCTGGCATGCATTTTTATTTCAAAATAGGCACATGACTCACAGATTGACAAATCATTTTGCCTTTGTTGCTCTATACATCTCTACTGTTTAAATACCATTTATAACAAGCATCAAAGGCTACCCCCAGTCAAGCCAGAAGTATGATTACAGCCACAATTACCGTTAATGAATGCGCATGAACAAAATTTCCACAAAATGGCATTAATTACAGCTCACTGAATGCAATGCATAAGGTATATGGGGAAAAATCATACCCACAAGCCCACCGATAGACATTTTCAACTGCATTCCGCCCTTGCAAAATGCTAGATTGCCACTCATTCCATTCACTATTATCCTAGAGAAAACAAATAAAAGCTGTTTTAGCAAAGCCATTAATCCAAAATAATATTCCAACTACATAACCACACATCCAAAGATATACTGTCAAGAGAGAAGAAAATAGCATCAATGGTACATGATACTGGAAGCATGTAAAATAAATATTTGAAAATAAACTCATAAGATCTGAAGAAATAATTGGAAGGAAAAAAAAGGCTAAATGATGGAAGCCTAGTTCCCATCAAAGAATATCATAGGATGTTTAAAAATTGTTCAAGGAAAAAAAGGAACCCCACTACAGAGAAAGAGATAAGTTTAAACCAACAGAAAGAAAGATATTCCCCATAATTTAGACTCTGCAGACTTCTTAAACACTCCCTAGGAGATATTAAAACAGCATTATCTTACTACACACCTGTAGATATGTCTGAATGCGGCTATTGGTGTTTCTCAATTGAACAAGCTTATTAGAAATTCGCGTAATGTGACCAAGATTTCCTGCCCGTGGAGCCTGTTTTCCAGAAGCAGGCACAGTTGGCTGTACAAGGAAAGATACATCCAATTAGAGCTCAAAAAGGCAGTGAAACATATTTTGATGAGAAAGAGATAGAAAGAACACTAATGATGGTGCGATGACTAAAATACAAGATTAAAAAAATAGTACATTTGTTTTTATGTCCCTCTCTCTCTCTCTTTAATATTGGCTCATCAGATCACACACAAATATAAGTTCTTAACAGTTTTAGATACATAGATTTGCATCATCTAGCAAAATATTGTTTAACAAAACATTAATATCTATATACCTGATTAAGATCGCCTGAAATAATGGGGTTTTTATCAATCTGAAGAATTTTTCCAATCAAATCACACTCTTGAAGAATGTGATCAACCATAGCTTCGCTCTTCATTTCTAAACATGACAATACAATACTCTCCACGTGATGATGCAATGCATTGTTGTATGGGTACCTAACTCGATCAAAACCCCATATTGGCAAAGGGAACAAAATAATATCAACTTCGATAATTTGCAGATACAAGAATTCAATCTCAAAATGAGGTAACAACTTACTCAAAGAACAAATCAAGAACCCGTTTAATGGTTCCTGAGCTGACTAATTCCTTTTCGGTAGCTTCATTCCCCGTTCTTAGAAGCACAGCAATGAACTCAACAATCTAAAACGAATATGGGAACAGTTAATTTTCAAACAACAAAATATGTTTTCAATATAAACTAGGAAAGGTTTAGGGCAACTAGATCTCAACAATTAGGCTAGAATAGAGTAACTGTGGTTGGAACAAGAAAATAATTAGGATTTAAAGAAAACCTCTGATTTAAAATTTTGAACTGAAATAATAATAATACATACTACTGTCTAATAGCAGCCTTACTTATGCCAATTAGGATAAATCCTAAACCCATACTGAAAAGGAGTAATCTTAACCAAAATAAAAGACTTGTTAAGAATCCTAAACAAAGATGGAAAAGAAACCTATAGCAAACTGAAGTAATAAAACTAAACAAATAAGGAAAACTAACCAAAACCAAACTGAACTAGGAAAAACTTAAAATTCTGTTCTCTTTTTTTTTTTTTGGATGCTCCTGCATCACACTCAATGTGTTACATTTTCTAAGAACAGTAGACAATTTTGTTAAGACAACAATTTATCAGAAAATAATCCCAAGCTCAGGAAAAATAGTACAAAACTCTGCTAATCTAACCCACAGGGATTACATTCTACACTAGCTTCTGCATCGAATTTATAGAAAAAGCATGAGATAAACCTTTAGACGATGCTTTCCAAGAGGAGGCTTCAGTTCTCCATATGTAGTAGGTAAAATTTTCTCATCAGACAACACATTCAATAACATAAGCAAGTCACCTGCAAAGGAGTTGCATAATATTAAATATCAACAAATACAAGGGAAAATAATATGAGAGAACTAAAAAAGGGAACCATTTTTGTCAATTCCCTCTTCTACCCTTCATCACTGCACTGAAATTACGGATTCAATCTGAGTGTGATAAATAAATCCTAATAACATAAGTATCTGAAACATGCAGCGTTTATGAACAGCTAAAGTGGGGGCAAAAAGGTACCTCTCCACTCCAAACACCCCCACCACCCACCACCCCAAAATACCACCCCACCCTCTTCTTCTCTTCCAAAACAAAACCAAAAGTAAAAAAAAAACAGTTAGAAAAAATCAAGTGTTGTCTCCACATCTAAAAACCAATTTTGACATCGCCAACAACTAAATTTGCTTTTTTATTTATTTGTTCTGACAAGCATAAAATCACTCACCTAGTTTAGGCAGCATTGCATTAATAGTTTCTCGATTTACAGGGATTGGAGACTCATATATATGTTGACTTCGGAAAGAATGCATCAAGGGGGAAGAAATGGCAGATCTTTTTGGATCTAATAAAGATATACACACAGAGAGTGAGTGCACAAGGCCAGATTTTGAATGTGAATCTTCCAATGCATGACCAAATATTCTTGCGACAAAACTGCATGAGGAAAATTTTTAAGACCAGCATGAATACATAAGGAAAAGATAGATTAACCAAATTTTACTATCAGTGTAAAGGAGCACGGAATCACCTTGGACTAGAGAGTTTAGTAGCCAATGCCGAGGGAGCATTTCGAGTTATTGCACATAACGTTTCAGCAGCATTAGCATGAACTTCTGGAGGGCTCTGATTTATGCAAATGAAGTTGTCAGATAACTAAAATAGATGCAAAGGCTGACACTACACATTCATTATAAAAGATTAATTGTGTCTGCAAGCACGCAAGAGAGAGAGAGAGAGAGAGAGAGAGAGAGATGCAATCATAAAAATATAACTGTGAATTCTCTCAACAATATGGCAGATTTTCACTTACAGAAGGACTCAATTTGTCCACAATCATTTCAAGCAAATTGCAATCCGCCAACCATTGCATCACATCAATAAAATTGGGATACACATGGTAATCGGGGCCTACCAACCGAACCAGAACCTGCAATAAGCAGTCAATATCAAAATCAATAGGACAAATTACAAGTGAGAACATATTAAACAGAAAACACAATATTTGTGTATCTCAATTACCTCCATGATGGATGTTATTCCAATTAAATCAACCAATTGACGGAAAACATCCTGATGAGCCTGCGAAGGTTAAATAGTGAATAAACAAAATAGTTCATGAGGCTAGCATGGTAACAAACATAGTTTACGAATAACATAAACCATTTCAGTATGCACAATTATAGCATCCAACATTTATTGAGAACTAGGTAGACCTCATGTGCACTGTACAGAAATAAGATAACAGATAATATTGGTAACAGAATCCAGACTTAGGGGAAAACAGTCACTCACTTGAACATAGTTCATAAGGGGGACAGTCTTGCGTACCATAAGGCAAACAACAACCTAAAAAACAACAGTAAATATCATAAAAAAAGTAGTTTAACAAAAGAGAAAACATATAAAAAAGAACTCTCAAAAGGCATCACATGAACTAGATGTAAAGAATCCAACAGCATACCTTACTAAAATACCCAGCCAGCAAAGCACTATGAGGTCGATTTGGCTCCAAGAAAGAGAACAGCAAGTTCATTAGCTAAAATAGCAGAAAAAGAAACAAAATTAGAAGAGAAGAAAGGTCATCACCACATAAACTTCCAGGATTAAAACAAAGTGAAAGGTAATGCTGAAATCTACCTCCTCTTCCTCCACTAAAGTCTTGAGAATAACATCAATTTCACATGTAAATATCTCACAGGCAATGAAGGGAAACCTAAAAATAAAAAATAAGTAAGTTATTAGAAGCAAGCTAAGAGAAACAGCAACACCAAAACAGAAATTTTCTTTTTCGAATTGAAATGGCATACTTGAATGCTCGTTTGCTTACAGCATCCTCAGGAGCTTCTTCAATAATATACCGCAACAACTGTTCTACCTGCACTCTATCTCTTAGACTGCAAAAAAATATATATATGATCCAACACAATCAATACTATAACATATCCCCAAAACAATACCTAGAAAAAGAAGATGCAACATTTATAAAGGAGTAATGACAGTCCACACAAAATAGAGGGAAAAGTGGATTACAAATTGATGAGACGACTGTTTAAAGCTTTGCATTCTTGGATTATTTCTTCCTCGTCCAGAAGCTCTTCCAATGTGAAATTTTCCTTGTCGAGTAGGGACTCCACCTACAAAAGCAATAGCAGGTTAGAACAGTATAAAGCAGAAAACAATTTAACAGAAGCAAATAGTAATGCACTTTACTTATTTTTTAAAATCTAAAAATGTTTACTTCTGAAAATAAAATCACCAAACAAGAAGAATCAATGTCATTAGGAAAACTTATGGGCCCTGCACAACTGACCATGTAACTAGCGGATTAGCATAATTGGGAAAGTAGAACCTGTTTAATTCATCAGCACTACTGCTTCAAAATTAAAATTCAAACCTAAATAATAAATACAAGACAAATTTTATTCGACATCAAGTCCTCCATTTCATAAATACACACAGTAAATATACACTAAAACAGCATTTCGTTGCTCCCGTCATTAGGGGGGGAAAACATTAATAATAATTGAACAGCGAACATCCAAATTTTAAAATGCAATCATAAAACACCTGTAATTGCCCCAGCAATTCTTCTGCTACTAGAAGTAAATTCATTAATTAAAAAAGCAAAGTAAGGCATATAAATCTCAGCAACCAAAACTACAAAATCCCAAGTCAAATGAATCATAAACAAAAAACCCATCAAGCTCAATAAGCAAAAAAACAAAGCTTCAATTAGCAATTAAAATTGACATATTCAGAAGCTCACAAAATCATCCAATAACAGCAGAAAACAAGAGAAGTAAAACAAAACAGTCCAAACTCAACCATAAGCATTGAGCAAAGCTAGCAAAGCTCAAAATCAAGAAATAAATAGTTGAACAAAATAAACTAAACTGAAGGTTACGAAAATTATCACTCACAGGAGAAGAGGCAGAGAGAGCTGTGAGCTTCCAAAACATCTTAAGAAAGAGAAGAGATTGTTAAGCAAAGCTAGAAGCAGAAGCTGTGCAGATCTGTAAACCCTAAAAGTCGGAGTAGAAATCTAGGTCTTATTATTGAACAATAAAATTAATTTAAAAAAATAAATAAATAGAGCTCGAGATTAGAGTAAATAGGTGACGAGAGAGTGTTGAAGCTTGAAACCCTAAATTCAATGAATAAAGTAGAGAAAGAGATCGAAAAGGAAAGAGAGAGACCATGAAGATCGAAAGCGGAGAGTAGAAGAAGCAGCAAAAAGGTAACCAATACAAAAAATAATAAAAATTCGCAGAGAGAGAGAGAGAACAGCTGCGAACAACAAAAGAAGAGAGAGGAGGAAAAGTACAAAAGGTACTCCAAAATTCACAATACGATTCTAATTATCATGGATGTATGTGTCCTATGCAATGCATATGGGTGGATGGTTATGGATGTATAATATTAGAAAAATTAAAAAAAAAAAAAAATTACCCTATCCTATTTGAAAAAAAAAGAAATAACAAGAAGTAAATAAGAAAAAAATTTCTTTTAAATAAAAATAAATTTTTATTTTTTTTTATTTTTTTTTCATAAATTTAATAATTTGTATTTTCAATTGATTTTTATACCCATTAAATATGTATCCGCGATTGATATTAATTATTAAGTGCATAAAGAATATATTATAAGACAAGTGTTAGTCACACTTAACACTCTTATATTAAAAATTATGAGGGTGTTTGTTAATTCAATTACTAAAATTAATTTTGTTAAAATAGTTTTGAATAATAAATTTTGAAATAAATTATTTATAGTATATTAAAAATCAAGTCCATTTAATAAAAAAAAATAAGATTCGAGATCACGTTAGTTAAAATTTTATCAAAAATTAATTTTAATATCAATTATAAAAAAAACAAATTCAATTATCAAACATTCAATTAACTTAAAATTATTTTTCATAGTGACCCCTACAGTAAAACTTATTTTTTAAGCTATTCAAACACTCATATATCAATTTTTTCATGCTCTTAAAATCTCAATAGTGTTAGCCACTCCCTATCTTCAACTTTTCCACTTCATAGATAAGTGCTCGTCTCTTTTATGGTTGGCAAGTTTACTATCCACATGCACCTGTGTTAATCAGCCCAGCACAGATAATCGAACATGAAAATTCAAGAGAATATGGATTATTCAATTCCATTTTCTTGTATCTTTCTGCCCTTTTATTTTCTTCTTCTTTTCTTCTTATTGTCTGTCAATACATAGTTATTAAAGACATTGCCAAATTTTGAACTTTTAGGCTGAATAATTTCTTGACATTTAATTAGTAAGGTCATGGAGGTGTTTGTTTGCACAATTGAAACTGTTAATGCCGTATTTTTTAATGAAAAACGCCCATAGTAAAAATGAAAAATATGACAGTGTTTGTTTAAAAAATATGATTGATGATTTTTGGAAGTTAAATTGTAGAAATTTCACCGCCCTTTTTAATAGCTTTTGAAAACACGTTTTTAAATTGTAATATTTGAAGTGATTTTATATGAAAATACCTATCTGTTTATTATTTTTCTTTTGCTTTTTCTTATTTTAAAAACTCTAAAATTGTGTTAGATTGTTTGAAAAATTTTGCTTTATGATTTATTTTCTTATTCCTTTTCTAGGTATTTCTTTTTCTTCTTCCTTTTTTGGATATTTCTTTTCTTCTTCTTATTTTTGGGATTTTTTTTCTTCTTCATTTTTCTGGGTATTTCTTTTCTTCTTCTTTTGTGTTTATTTATTTGTATTTTCTGAAATTTTATCTTATGATTTGATAGATTATCAAATTTAAGTCTGATTTATTTTTATTTTTTAATTCTCTAAATACAATTATATTTTTTCACCAGTATTTATTTAAGCCATTAAAATAAACTTTAAACTTAAACCAATTTATTCTTATACATGTCTAAAAATTTTAATTAGAATGATTAATGATAACAATTTGGGAGAAGGATAATAATTTTTATTTTATTTATTTCATGCCTCTTTTAATTTTTTTTTATGTTTTAATCATTTATTTTATCCAATCACTATAAAAAAAATATAATTATTTATCCTAATATTAAAAACCTGATTAATTCAATCACTCAAAATATTTTTCTAATTTATTTTAAACCCGATTCATAATAAAACATTGAATTTATAAAATTCTCATTTTACAATACGGCTACCAAACATCCCATTTATAGCTTTTCAAAATTGGTAAAGGAGTTGCCGTTGACACCCGAAATCATCATCGTCACCATCTTGTATTATGGCCAAAGGCCAAGTTGTTATGGATTGAGTCACCACCTCAATCTTTAGCGATGTTGTAGGCTTGATCACTTCTATGAACCAACTAAGTTTCAGAATTCTTATAAATCACTTGAATGTGAAGATTATGCCATTAAAAATTCCAAACTAGGTTACTGCTCAAATCATCAAAAAGTAGTTGAGCAGCGAGGATTGCTAAAAACAGAGGATAGAGGATAGAAACAGAAATCAAAAAACAAGAGAGGATTTTTCATGCTTTGTTTCTAGCTTTGATTGCAAGGAGATGAAAGATCGATGTGAAAGATTGAGATGTGGAATTTTTTCAAATTAATGAGAAAGATTATTGATTTTGGGAAAGAGGGACGGGAGTGTCAACGTAAGAAACAGAGTTGCAATAGGAGAGGGTATTATGGGTATTAATTTTTTATTTATTTTTAACGAAATATAATAAAAAAACTGAATGAACAACTATTTTATTTGATAAAATTAAAAATCATGGTAATTTTTAATTATTTGAAAAATAAATATTTTATTAAATAGGTTAAATTTTATAAATTAAATAATAATTCATCTTTTTTTTTCAATCTTTCGTTGAAATAAAATTTATCCCTAAATTTAATTAACTAAATTATCAGAATAATAATATTTAATTTAAAAATTATATTTGACACATCGACGAAAAATGCTCCATTCAATATTAATATCAAATCATTTAATAAATTCGATTTGTTTAAAATCATATAAAAGCTCCTCCCCATGTAAAAAAAAAAGACAAACAAATTAAAATTTGTTAAAAAATCTGTTCATAATATCTTATAAATTGTTTTTTTTTTAAATATGCTTTCATGCATAGATTAAAAACAAGTAAGGTTTTGAAGTACAATAATAATTATATTATTATTATTATGTATTAATAATAATATAACTATTTTATTTTTAGCACGTAATCTTTTATTTTTATTACAAGAAAACTCCATTATCATAAAAAAAAAAAGAGGTTAATTATTTATAATATATTTGATATTGTTATGGAAAAAAAAATATTATGATAAAAATATAATTGAAGAAAATTTTAATATTTTAATTACAAAAATTTTAAATAAATAATACATAAATTATTTTTCTCACTAGTATTTGAATAAATAATTTTTTGAAAAATAATTTCAAGATGAATACCAAACATATTGTTAATATAATCATAATGTAGTGTATCAACATGCAAAATGCAATAATTTTCAGACCCCAGTATGGTTTTGTCATTATTATTATATTGAAGGCATTATACACCCTTTAAACAAGTACCCTTTATTTATTATTATTTCTTTTTTTTTTTTTTTATCAAAACAAAGTCATGTGTTTAGTCAGGAGAAAAGACACATGATGTTTTAATATGATTTTATACTTAAAATAATACACTGCTCATTTTCATTTTTAAACCCACAAAACTTTGATCTTTCAGCTTTAGCCTTCCCTTTTAATAAAAAAAATAATAATAAATAGAGAAATAATATCGACATTATTTTGAAAAATCATAAATTATTCTTTAAAATGTGGGTTTGCTTTTTTAGCTGCGCTTGTTGTAATTTTCTCTTCTTAGTCAATGATGTTTTTTCCTAATAAAAAAAAAAGTAGAGTTTAATTTTAAAAATTATACTATAGAAAAATATATTTTTAATTTTTTATAGCATGAACTTATCATAAATAATATTTTTAATAAATAATTAAAATAGATTCAATACAATATTTGAAAAATAATTTATAATATTATTTACAAAATAAATAAAATTAAGTGATCAAATAAAGTATTTTAAAAGTTAATAATAATTATCATTGGACTGGTAATTTAATAGCTGATGGTTAATCTCATAATATTTAATATCGACATCTAAATTTTGAAATTTTTTTTCTTTTTAAGAATTTTTCATATAAAAGTAAGTGATAATTTATATTTAGAATTTAAAAAATGTGAGAATTGAAATGTGCAATTTATCAAATTATTACTATAACAATTAATTAATTTTTTTTAGCATTTATATGAGATTCGATTTCAATATCTATTTTTAAAATAATCTTATTTATCATTTAATTAATTAATTTTTTATTTCTATTTTTATAATTTATATTATTATTATATATAGACTGTGAAGATAATAATATTTAAAATTAAATTGCTAGATAATAATTTAATTAGTTAACTAATAAAAAAATAACAATTCAAATAAAATGTATTGAATAATGATGTTGGGTAAGTCACCATGTCCATACGTGGTAACATTGTCATTAGATAAGGGTCCCACATGAGATACCTCTGTACACTTTTTAATTTTTTATTTAAAATTAAAAAAATAATAATAATAATTCTCTCTATGACGAAGGGTTCTGGCAAGTTGTAACAGTAACCAGCTGCAAAATTTGAAAACAAGTTCATTAGTCCAACCCAATTTACCACGTGTAACTTGATAGAACAGATGATGTTTTGCCAGTGATGAAAGCCCTGTGAGTTTAGTTTAACTGAATTAAATAATACTCTTTTCCCGATAATACCCCTCTTATTTTGCGGTTCTCACGTGCTGTCCCCCTTTTTTGGGTAGTTTTGAATTTAGAAGAGAGGGAATAGTGCGCATCCTTTTTCAAAATTACATTTTTATTATCTCTTTTAGGAAAAAAAAAAAAAAGTTAATATGGGAAAAACAATAAAAAGTGAAGTTAATTAAATTCTTTATTAATAACAATAACAAAAAAGGTAAAGTTAATAATAATTAAGGGGCTGTTTGGTTGGCCAACTAAACACCCCTAATTGCCGATTGCCAATATGCACGTCGCCAATTAAGAAAATTTGTAATATTTGATTGGCCGACTAAAAACTCCGATTATGCTAAAATTTATCTTTAATCGGCAAATTTCATAAGCAGCTATAAGTTGCTTTTAGCGATTGGCGATTTAACAATCGCACTTTTATACCAATCGCATATTTAGCCATCGCTCTACCAAACACCTCCTAAATCTCTTTTAGTAAATAAATTAATAATTCAATAATGGAGTATCATCCTTTAATTTACAAGGTTAATAATTTAAAGAATAAATTAAATATGAAATAAAAAATAAATCAAAATTAAAAAAAAAAATCTCAAATATTTTTTCTATTTTTAAAGTCTCAATTTTGAGTTTTTTTTTTACCAAAATCTAATTGGCAAATATAACATCAAGCTTGATGATAGTATTTATTTTTTTTAGTATAAATATTTAGTGTCAAAATCTATTTGATCTGATTTATTTATACTTGAGCTGAGCGTAATTCAAATGGAGTAAAATTTTATCGATATTTATTTTTTTATTCATAAAACTCAAATTCGATAGTTTGTTTAAGAAATTTGAATCAATAAGGTGTTGGTTGATTATAGGATTTTATGGTAAAATGTTAACTTCTCATTTAACTATTATAGTAATTAAAAATATATATTATTTCTTAATAGTTAGTTTTAATAGTATGTATTAAATAATATTATTAATCCTAATATTTATTGTAATGATAAATAAAAAAGCTTAAATATGCATTTATTGCAATTAATGTCCATAATGCAAATAATGTTTAAAAATTTTTGTTTATAAAGGGTATATGTCCTCACATAATTTTATTTTTTGATACAAAAGACATTATACCAACATTTAGTTCACATTATATTATTATATTTTCCGATTATATATATTTAATGTAGATAAATATTTTTTCTTTTTTTTTAGTTTAAAAATTATAAACATGAATACAAAGTATATTCATAATATATAATATATACAAACACATTCATATAATTATTTTCATAAAATTTAATACATATAATTACATATTATATATATATATATATATATATATAATAAGATATGAAACAATACAATATAATATAAATTTTATATAAATGTATTTTTATTTTAATTATATATAATAAATTCATTTACTTTTATATGAGCAATAAAAATATGTTTTCGTGATATTTAATAATTTTTATTACAAATATTTGTAAAATCAAATCTTAAAATCGGTTAATAAAGGAAAAAAGGTATATCTAAAATCCCATTTTTCTATTTCAACTATGAGAAAAAAGTATTAAGAGTAATTGTGATTGATCTATAAATGATTTCTTGTGCTTCAGTTTTATTCTGCGCACGTGGTAGAATCTGAGCCAGAAAAATATGTCAAACGACGAAAACAAACTTGATTGGTGACATTCCTTCCTAGGACTAAAAAGTATACATACATTTATTTATTGGAGGTTATGTGTGTGTGTTGTGTTTTATGGGATCTTATAGGCTTGAATGGACTTCAAACTTGATAATGAGACTTTAGTCTAACTATAAAGATCAAAGTTGATGTTCTAAAAGGTCAAATGTTTAATTTTGTGTTCATATTAGGTTGGAAAGTTCATTTTGCTAGATATATTGGGTTTGAATTAGAGTTATAATATTATAATAATTATTATTATACTTGATGTCTTATTGTCTAAAATGGGTGTGTGATAAAACTTTTAATGCAGCTATTAGCTTTTTAATTTTTAATAGCTGTAATTATTGATAATTTTAAATTGATAATTATCTAATAGTTGTTAGATAATTAAATAGCAATTGTTTATAAAAGTTTCAATTTAAAATTTTTTTAAAAAATCTTATTTTTTAAAAAAAATACTAAATTATCATTCAAAAATAATATTTAAATAAAAAATAAATATTTATATTTATTTTTAATGATTATTAAACATATTAACATGTATTAGTTAATAATAATTTTATCAAATATTTAAAATAATTAATTATTAAATAATAACTACCAACTATCAGTTATTAACCATCAACTAATAATTAAATCAAATGGAATCATAATTTTTTATAAAAATGAAAAATTCAAACTCACAATAAATAGAATAGTCAAAGATCAAGTTTAGATCAGGCCACATAAGCTCTCTAACAATATAAGAGACTTGAAGAATAATGATAGATAAAAAAAATGTAAGGGAAGTTAGTTTTGATATGTAAGATTTTAAATTTTACATGTGTCATTGTTTTCAAATTCAAATTATATTTTATTTTAACTTTATAATAATATTTTAAATAAAAATATATTAAAAAATATAAAAATTAATAAAGAAATAAGAATGACAACTGAATAAAAAAAATTTATATGAATTTATCATAAAAAAAAATTATATGAATTTATCATGAATGAAATGAAAATTCCTTATTTTCTCTCTCCATAAAGTAAGGATGAAAAATATTTATTTTTTATTAGTGGCGATGAGATAGAGATGTAGAATATATTTTTCACTCGTGAGGATCTCTGTCCTCATCCCGTAAAAATTTGATATTATAATTGTATAATTATTCCTATAAAATTATATTATTTAGGTATCCTTTTATATATATATATATATATATATATATATATAAGCACATATATATTAGAATTTTTAATTTTCATCATTCAGAATTATGTATTAGTATTTATTTATTTCATTATATAATATATTTAAATTATCTATTTAAATTTATATTTGATTCAATGTAATAAATTTTTAAATGCAAAAATGTTTATGAGATTATTGGAGTTTCTTGAAAATTTTTATATTTATTGGATTTAATTTATTTAAATACTCTCATATTTTTATATATGTTAATTTTTTAATGTTTTAACATTGCAAAATATTTTTAATATATTAAACGTATTTACATTTTAATTATATTATATTAATATTTTATGATTATGAATTTTATTAATATTTTTTAAATAAATTTATTATTATTATTAATTATTATTTATGAATTTTATAAATATATATAAATTTAGTAATATAAAATTTATGTGGAGAATGAAAATTTCCATGAAGATGAAAACTAAATTATTTTCATTTGCAAACGGGGATAGGGATAAAAATTCCCCACATTGGAGATGGAATGATTTTTCGTCCTCCGCTTTGTTTCGATGTCATTCTTATTAAAAGATATAAAATGTGAGAAAATTAGGGAGATGAAAATATATTAAAGTAATAAATAATTTAAAATAGTAAATGAATTAAAAAGTTAAAATATATAATTTTGTTTTAATAATTATATATTTTGTGATTAACATGTTTATCATGGGATGAAGGAGTCATCACATGACAGCATAAAGCTACTGTTTCTCTTTACTATTTATGCCTTATAATAATTGGAGGTTGATTTTCCCTTGGGCTATCATTATTTATGTAGCAAGTTAGGAAAATTTTCATCAATATCAATACCATTTTCTTATCTTATACGGTAAGTGATGAAATATTTTCAATAATATGATTCTTATATCTATTTATATTGATATATATATTTTTTACTTTATATATTTTTATCACATTACATTAATATATAGATAAAAATAACTCTTACAAGTTGCTTTGTAACGCTGACGCAAGGCGGTTTATGAACTTTAGAATACTACGGCTAGGCAGCGTTAAGGCCCAAAAGGGGATATGGCTAGTCTCAATACGCAACTCGGTAGAATTTAAATAAGCTCAATACATAAACTCACTATTTTTTATAATTATAGTTTTTATATGTCAATTCTATTATAATTTAAACATTCAATTGCAATTATATTCTAAAATTAAATTTAAAAAAATATTTTTATATTAATTTAAAAGATAAAAATAAAATTAATCTTAAAACTTATTATATCATACTAATAATTTAATTTTAAAATTTTAAAATGAATAAATTGGATTTACGTAAATTAATAAAGTACAAATAATTCAATTTATTACTTAATTAATCAGATTTGTAAAGTTAATTAAAGAATTCAATTAATTTTTTTATAACTGTAATTTAGAGTTGAGTTATAATTAAATTTTTTAAATTTAAATAAAATTAATATAAAAAATATATAGTTAAAAAATTTAAGATAAATTTATTTTATGAGACACCTATATCCGTGCACAGCTATTATTAGGGATGACAATAAATCTGATTTGAGGAGGAGAATTTCGCAAAATTCAAATACAATTTGTATAATAAAAAAAATATTTGTCCCACTTCGAATCGGGACGAGGCAGATAATGAGAGCGGATCATGTATATCCATTTATATATTTTTTATTTTTTTTTAATATATACATATTTATTTATATTTTTTAAATATTCATATAATATAATTTATATTTCACTTATAAATAATTATAAATTAAAAATATATAAATTATATATAATAAATTATTAAAAAATAAAAATATATATAATTTGATCGAGTTCAAAACGGATATTATTATTATCAGAATCCGACTTGAATCCGTTAAGGATATAAAATAAAAAAATTATTATATCTCATTTATTAAACGAGTCAGATATTATATATTCCATTTAAATAAAATCGGATCGAATATCTATAAATCTGATCAAAATTAATATCTCTAATTATTATTAAAAATTATTTTTAATTAATTTTTATAAGTTATAAAAAGTGATATTACATAAATATTATTCTAAATAAATATATATAAATATAAAATTATTATATATTTTATATAATAATTCTAATTATTATTGTAAAATATTTCTAAAAAAAAAAAATAAAGATTATATCAAATTCTCCGTCTATGCACGCGCGAATAATATACAGAGATTCCTCCCTAACTTGGACATATGTCAGAATCTGATAATTTAATTATAAAAATATATCTCTTTAATCAATAGTCAATACTATAAAAATAGTTTCTAATTTTTTTAATATATTTTATTAATATCTTTACATAAATAACTAAATAATGTCATAAACATAAAGTAGGGGCTAAACAGCCAATAGAATAGCGAGTAGAACAAAACCGAACAGTTGACCCTTACTCTGCAACTCTTTGTTGACGCTTCTTTGTTTGCATTTTGCGGTTCTCTTCTCTTTCGTGTAAATACAAGAAATTACAAAGAAGAATCAGACAAACACCTGTTAGTAAACTCTGTAGATCCATGGAGATCTGCCCCCAGAAATTTATGGCTTTCTATTTTAATCACATCCACTGCTAGAAAAGGTACGATTCCATTCAGATCTCTGATTCTGTTTGTTTCCCGAGAAAGAAAAAAAATGAATGAGAAAAAACAGATTGATTGGTTCTTTTAAAAAAAAAATTAATTGAATTTTTACCTGAATGCAGTGAAATTTATATTTAATTAGTTGAGCCTTGAGGAGGAGAGATTATAGTAAAAAGAAATGAATTGAAGTGAAAGAATTAGAGAGATGAATGTGAGCCATGCGTCGGTTCATCCGGTGGAAGATCCTCCGACGACCGACGGCGGAAATAATAATAATAACAACGCGCCCAGAGTAAGGATGAAGGATATACAAGGCATGCCAGGCACAAAAGGCGGTCTTGCTTTGCGTGTTTTTCAGTTTATCTTCGCTGCTGCGGCTCTTGCTGTCATGGCCACCACCAGTGACTTCCCTTCCGTCACTGCTTTCTGGTAAATACTTACTGTGCTTCATGAATTTTACTTTCTTTATGTTTTGGTAGTAATTTGAGAGAATTTCATTACAAATTTGGCTAAGATATTGGAGAAGCATCAGCTATAGATGATTTAGTAATGAATATATCATTAGTGTGATCTGGCTATTAGAATGAGAATGAAACTCCTGTAGTTGTTAAGATTATTAATTTTTATAAGATTTTAGGTTTCTATTTTCTTTAGCATTTTGAATTCTGTGTGTAAAAGATGGGTATAAAACATGAGTCAGTGTAGTTTCACTCTTTGAAAATTATTTAATGGGATTTTCATTCTAGATGACTATTCTTATTTTTGTCATTTTCTATGGGGCACATATACACTAACACAACTATTCTTACAAAAATTCACACTCGACATGTATATCACATGTCATGAAGGAGAAGCATATGATGCAACATGATATTGACATGGATCTAAAACTAAAGTGTTGGTGCTTTATAGGTCATTTTGATACTTGAATATTAAAATATGAATGGAGTATTGGCGTTGGTTATGGTCTGTTTATAATGCATTTCAATCAGGTCAACAGCATCAAGATAATAGTATGTACAATTGGGTCTCCCCACCCGCTCTCACTTCAGAATATTTGTGAAGAGAGCAAATCAAACATCCTGATGATGCTGGCTCACACTGAAACTCTAGCTAAATCTATCTTATTACATGTTTTACAATAGCTATTGACGGCAATAAATGGTTTGTCCTCAAATTGTTGCCTCTGTGCTGTAAGGATTACAGGGAAGCCTAATCTATTGTCTTGATGCTCATTCTAGCCGAAAGTATCTTAATGTCTACTGCATCATATATTTGCATGTATAGGATTTAACCATTGATGAGCCCATAATTTTGGGGAAAACAAGACAGCTTGTGCTTTGTTTTCTATTTGCTTGATATCTGTGTATGTGATGGGATCATGCTGCCTATCTTTTCATAACATCAAGACTTATTCTGATGTATGCTACATCAGCTACCTTGTTGTGGCTGCTGGTTTACAGTTTTTGTGGAGCCTTACCTTAGCTATCGTGGACATTTATGCTCTCTTGGTGATGCGTTTGTTGCAGAATTATCGAGTTGTCTGCTTGTTTGCTGTTGGTGATGGGGTAAGACTATACTGAATATGAACATTAGAACCTTTTATCTTTTACACATGCTATTGCTTACCTCAATGACGTATTAAACTCCTGGAATCAGCATTTCTGGTATGGCCTGTATTTAGTCATTAGGCATTTGTGAAAGTGTTGCATACAAGTAGTCATGGCATTTTTAAGTGCTTAGTTCTACTCATAAAAATTCTTCCCAGCAAGCTTATTATTTTCCAATCAATTGTAGTATTCCTTGATTACTTTGATACCATCCATTTGCTTATTCACTTATAATTTCCAGTTTGTAAGAGTTAAAGCTACAGTTATTGCTATATGCATTCTAACTTTCAACTTTACCTTTTCTAAAATACTCATTTTGCATTGGGTTTATTAACTCACATTTAGCAGAACGATTCTGCAAATTGAATCTCACTCATGTGGAGGCCTGAATCAAGTCTAATTGACTTGGACCGAATTGTATATGACTAGTATCCTTGTACATAGCAACAATCAGGCTTTGCCAAAAAATTTCTCTGGTGCATGTGCTGTAACTGTAATCATCATGTTGCTTCATTGAGATTTGAGATATTTCATATTCTAAAAGACCTAGTTTTGTTTTAATTTTAATTTTCTTTTTGAGTCTCTGTTATAAGAAAATCATGCATAGGGAGGTGTAGTCCTATATGTATCATGACCTTTGCCTGTTGGTTGTTTGCAGTTAAAATAAAATATGATCAAGCAAAATTTTGATTATTTTCATTCCAGCTATTCCTGTGAAATTAAAATAGGATATGCACTAATCAAATAACTTGTCTATCATGTTCAATCCTATTATATACTTGAACCCCACAATAGGAATGAATCTTTGTGTTTGGTACTAAACGTAGACTGTGATGGAAGTTCACATTCCATGTACAATTTGCTTTCGTTCACTTCTGTACATGTGTTAACTATGTTTTTCTTCCTAGTTAATTATTACAATGGAAGTTTGGTATTCTACTTGGCATCTTGTAGCTTAAACTCCGTGTCTTTTCCTATGCAGATCACATCCACTCTTACATTTGCTGCAGCTTGTGCATCAGCTGGCATCACTGTCCTTATTGATAATGATCTTGGTAGCTGTTCTCAGAATCATTGTGTGCAGTTTGAAACTGCTACAGCCATGGCTTTCATCAGCTGGTTCACTGCATTACCTTCATTTCTTCTGAACTTTTGGTCATTGGCATCCAGATGAGAAAATGAAAAAGAACTGTAAAATTAGAAAAGAAAAAAAAAAAATAGTGACCACCCTGGCCATTTTGTGACAAACTGAAATACATGGTCTTGTTTGATCTTTATTGCCTGTTGTGTAATCCAATTTTCAAAAATTGAACTCAGTTCTTTTCCCTTGTGAATGTTTTTGTAAATCGGGATGCAACGTAAATATTCGGGTTTCTTTGTACTGTTCAGTCTGCTGTCTATTTGTTGTAGACATTCAATGAGGGATATCTGAGGCATAATTTCTCTCTTATTTGATATCCTCCAAAATTTTGCCGAGAAGGTACCTGGCATGTGGCACTAAAACAGAATTACTATATGGTGGTGGGATTAGAAAGCATCATACAAGGCATTAGCCCCAAAATATTTGCCTATAACAAGGCAAATAAAGGAGAAAGTTACTAGGTGCTGAGTCTGCTGATTGCTGTGCTCTTCTGCCAGAAATTATTTTTTTTTTATTTTTAGTTTTTTTAGTTTTTCAATTGTACTAGATGAGAGTCAACTGAGGCTTGGAAGCAGGATGTATTAGACTTGGTTATTGCATTTGCATGTGATTTGTGGTGTGATCTTGTTTGTATCAGTGTTTGCTTTGTGTATTCCAAATATATGCTCATATATTGAACGAATCCGGGTTTATACCAGCTGAGGGGATCTGAAAAATAAATCCAGAAAATGTAAATGCCTAAAGGCTCTTAGATAGAGCTAGAAACGAGCCGAGTAGAGTTAAAAGTATCTAGTCCAAACTTTGGAGTTCTGATTTCAAGTTCAGGTCTAATACATTACATTTTCGACCTAGAATTCAAAATTCATTTTGAGTTTAAGATCTATGATGTAATATCAAAATTAATAATAAACTAGTATTATAAGAGCTTATATCATGAAAAGTGTATGATGGATAAGAGGTTTAAGAATATTTAATATAATTTTGTTATAAATAATAGGGATTTTTTAAAAAATACAAAAAAATAAAAAATATTTCATTTTTATTATTAATTTTTTTTTTTAAAATAATGCGTATCTAAAAATATTTTTTCAAAAATATTTTTTTAAAAATACGATATATATTAAATATATATCAAAAAATAATAAAAAAAAATAACCCTAAAATTAAATATATATATATATTCTCAAAATAATATAGACCCTATTTTTGCCGGTCTAGCATTACGGCCGAACCTTAAGAGCTTGGAAAAGCTTCTTTGTCCTCTCGTGGAAGCTTTTTCAGAAATTGTAAAGAATAAAGATGTATTGATTTATAATTCAAACTCGACATTTTACGATCTTAAAATTTTAATATTGTGATTGAAAAATGAGATTCATAATATACACTTCTAAGTAACATTCTTGAGTATAATTTTAAATATTATTATCAAAATTATATTTAATTATCTTAACATGAAATTTAGGAGGATACTCTTTTATTTATTTAGAGAGATTCATTTCAATTATTTTTATTTTGGTACATTGGATTTTTTCAAGGGAAAGATAAGACTTTTGAACTTACGTTTTATTAAACCATCTTCTTCCACTCGACTAAAGCCTAATACCATTTTTATTCTATGATTTTGATATGAAGAAAAGCAAAATTAATTCATCATGCATAAATTACACAAAAAAATCATGTTTAGTTACAGAACTGTAGAGGTAACAGCAATGGTGTTAATGGCTCTGTGCTTGACAGAGAAAGCTTTGTATTATTATTATTATTATATATTTAACCCATGAAAGAAGATCAAGCTTGCAGGAACACAATATTTTACCAACAGTAACAGTGTAGACATTTAAGGGCCTCATAAATACAAACCCTGGTGGGAAGGAAAAATCCATGCAAGTACTAGCAATTGCCAAATGCTTTGGCACAGGTAATAAATAGCATTCAAGGGGGAATAAATAGCACATTTCAATTAAATCTTGCTAACAATTTGCAGCAGAACAGCAAACGGCTGAAAATAGTGCTCGTGATCCCTTGTTTTTGTCTGCAACTGCAATTGGTAACAAGGATTTAAGAATAGGAAAAAAAAAATTGCAGTCTTTTTGTTTTGTTTCTGTTTCAAGTTCCAACAATAAGCTGAAATGGGTAAGAAAGTTCCACGCAATATATGTAATGGATTACGCAAAATCTGGGTGCACTAAATAAAAATTAATTAAATTAATATAATGCAAACCTGCAGCTAAGAGTATAAATATTACAAAACTTTTTTTTTTTTTATTTCCAAAATTCTACACCATTTTCTTTTTCATATTCAACTTAGGGAGGTGGGGAGATGGGGCATCAGGTGAATGAATTATCACACAAAAGACCAGTTTACAAAGGAGAAGGCAAGGCAATGAACAGTGTTCTCATCTGCAGCAAGGACTTTCCATGCAACAGCTTGCTCATACGAGACATGGCGCTCCATTGCAGACATGCAGATTCCACCAGGCAAGTAAGCAAAACCCTGATAACATGTATAAAATTAATTAATTAATTAGGATTTACAAGTAATAGAGCTTATGTCCAGAACTTCCCAGGATTTTGCAAAGCAACTGACTTGTGCATCAGCTTAAACATTAAGGTTTTAGTAACAACCATCAATGTAAGAAGCTACCGTTAATTCATTAAATGAATGTTCATAACTCATCAAAAAACTAATGTTCAAGAAAAATAGTTTGCTACAAGACAATAAAATGATGAGAGATTCAATTAACGCATGCCATTATTATTATTATTATTATTATTATTATTTATATAAATATATATTTCTCAATCCACCAGAATCACATACTATCAGCAGCAGTAGTACATAATATTCAAAAAAAAAGTTACCTGTTGCATTAACTTTGCAAAGTCTGTACAGAGTGCCTTGCGTCCAGATTCATCAAATATCTTATCCAATGTAATATCTTGTAAAGCCACTAGAGTTGTCTCAAGCATGTCTAGTCCAGCCTGATTGGCAAATATGAAAACTGGCAGCGACTACAAAAACACCAGAAAGAAAAGATGATTAATAAAAAATTTCTAGATATTGCTCAGATGATTAAGTTTGACTAATATATTAAAAAATCACAAGAATGTTTAAAGCATACGCATTTTAAGCACAAATTTAATTTCATTTGTAAAAAAGGCTCTGTTTTCTAATTCAATGTAACTGTACCTTTAACGAACAACACAAAATGGCATCCTGATGTTCCCATAAATGTTTCAACAATGACTCTCCACCAAGAGAATCAGACTTCAGCAATTCTGCCCCTAAATAGTAACTGAAGAGAGACAAATAGAAATTGTTAAACTCTTATAAATTATTGAAAGATATACAGCTTGATGGTTTAGAAAAATAGAAGGAACGTGCTCTATACAGCAGTCTGACAAAAGAAAACCTCAGTATGTTCGAAACACTACTATAATTGCTAAACCATGCATTATAAAGAATCAAGCACAACTTGCCTATAACTTTGGCAGATCCAGTGAGCTAATGTAAGAGCTTCAGGGCAACCAGGAGATAACTTGGGACCCGCAGCTGGGCTCAATCCTGATGGAGATATAGCCATGGCAACCCTCTGAACAGAGGAAATCACGCTTCGGACATACTGACGAGCCATGGAGGCAATGTTATCCTGTAAATTGCTCTCAAAAGGGAACTGGAAGGCAATAGTCAAGACTGATCGAGCACTATTAGATGATGAAGCATCTGCAGTAACATGATTTGTTGCAGGTCCCACTTCAAGGCTAGATGTAAGATCCAAGGTGCGAGATGTATTCAATGCATCCTGTGTGTCCTTCTGTATAATGACATCATCAGTGTACTAAAGAAAACAATGTAAATGACACAAATTCCAGTATGCTCCTAACTGAAGACACTTTTGCATTCCAAGTGATACATTAATGAGCTCCATTGTGCCATAATCCACAAGTTTCAGGTGATTGCAGTGAAAATTCATCATAAAGAATTTTGTATAGTTAACAAAAGTTGAAAAGTGAATTTATGGATTAAAAATCTAAAGCCTACCCTTTTTCTCTTTATCTTTTTTTTTTTTTTTTTTTTGAGATCATATTAGATTAACAGCCCTATTATAAGAAAGTAAAGTAAAGGTAAAGTGAAATCCAGTATGACTTAACTGTTTTTGAATCTAAAGGAATGATGCGGAAACCCGACGGTAATAGTGGAGCATCATCAGGAAACATTTCATCAATTGGAGCAAAAACAAGTTCGGAACAGGCACCGACAGCATTCTCATCAATACCACTGCATATCTGCCCAACAAAACAAGGAATGCCATTAAGACACATGCATATGGTAAAAGAGAATAAATAGCCTATCAAGGTCAACCAAAATACCACAGCAAATAGTAGCTCAAGAAATTCTCCAAAAGTAAACAAACAAAATAGAAATCTACAAGATGCTAAAAGTCTAAAAATAAATAGGCCTCATCATGCACTAAACACTATTATTTTATGAATTGCAATTGTATTAAAAAAATAAACAAACAATGCCTATAAGATGCTAAAAGTCTAAAAATAGTACCTGTAAGAGATGAATGTCCCTTGAAACAAATGCATCTTCTTGTGCAAGAGAATGGCCTTCCAGTCGAATTACTTCAAGTAACTAGGAAAAAGTTAAGAATAAGATGTGAATGCACAAAAATTAACAATGAAAGAAAGTTTACATTTATTACACTTAAGGATCAAACATAATAAGCACAACATACTTCTTCATGTTCGATTGTGTGGCCAAGTGGCATGATAATTTGGCTCCCAGTGAACCTTGTGGGCCTCATTCCTGGAAATGCATATGAACCAGCTTTTAATGATGCAGCAGAATAGGCATCCACATTAAAATCAGCCCATTCAGAACGGTGCTCTCTTAGGAAGCGAACCAAGACTGCAGGAGGGACATTCTAGCATGAAAAAGGGAACACAGAAAGTTCATCAGTTACAAAGAAATGCTCATTCCTTTGGGCATGCATGAATACAATGAATTCTAAGTTTTCAAGGAACACTTCATCAAAGTTCCCCGTCTATCCATACACAAAACTGGAAGGGAAATAAAGATGTGAATTTATGGAAGCTTGAGACTAAAGAAAAATAATTTCAGACAATGAAAACCTGTTAACAGTACCAGGAAAGTAAAACGGAAATAATCAAAGAAACCTTCAGCCAATTTCATGACAGCAACATGTCTGATTCCAGATTATTCCAGTGAACATAAAATGATATTCTTATACAAGTAATATAAATGCCATTTGGCCAGAAATAAGAATTGAAATATAGATAATGATAACATCATTTGAAAATGAAAAATAAAAATAGCATATTTTCTTTTTTTAGGGCTTCCTAGAAATGCAATAGATTTAGTCAACCATAGAGATTTCCCCTGTAGTCATAGACCAAAAGAAAATTTTTAACAGTAGTTTAAAAACTTACTTGAAGTAACATGGAAGCTTTTGCACATAGAATCCCTCCAAGGAATGAAAAGGAATTAGCAGGATTAGCAGTGCTGCTCAAGTTTTTGGTTGAATTAACAGCAATTATTACATCTTCAGCTCCATCACAACTCATCAGTGACCAGCCATCGTCATTAAATCCATTGATAGCATCATTGAAGCCTCTACATAAAATGACAACAGATAGATATAGATGTCATCAAACAAACACTGTACATGCTCAAATAAAGTTTCATTGCTTGATTATACACGACTTTGTATTCACAAAAGGGAAGCTCCTGTGAATGAGAAAGAAATTGAAAAATAAAATCATTCAACTACCTGCTTAATCTTTGGCTAAAAGTTCTCAATACAGCTGGTTGCCTGCCTAAACCATACACTACCTCACCACTGGTCTCCTGAGCAATTTGCCTGATATAACGTAATGCCTTCAAAGAAACAAGTCAATTAGTATCTTTTCATAAGAATTATAACATAATGCCTACAAAGAAACAAGCCAACGAGAGAGGAACAAGCTGTACTTGAAACTTGTCTCATTTGCCATCTCCCCCAGCACACATGCATAGGATTGGGAAAGGATAGGAGAAAAACAGTGTTATTTAAGAAAGCTAAAAGTTAACTCCATACATAGCAGATCAATGCATTTACAGAAAAAAAGACTCCCAAGTCCCAAGTGGTAATTTCTACTTTTATCATAGTAAAAACAGGGCAGAAACCAAAAAATGTATACAAAAAGGCTGTGTACTTCAACAAGAGTTGTAACTTTCGTATTTCAGCAGAAGGCCCTACAACTTAACAAGAAAGCAAGATGCCTCAGCATGTAAATCATTTATTTACAAATATTAAAAATCAGAAAATTTTTCTATCATGCAGAGTAGACAACTACTGGATATGGATTATGCTTTATAGACTTCTAAGTTCAAACTACAAGGTAAAGGATAGAATATTTTGTTTTTGAAGGATTGTAGACTATCATGAATGGTCTCTTTCCTTATGCAACCAAACCTCAAAAACAATAGACCAATGCATCTAGCCAGCCAAGGTCAACTCACTGCAATTGTGATTTTCTGGGCCACTACTTTTGATGATTCATAAAGAGGTCTCAACACCTCGGGAACACTCCATGCCTGAAAAGAATGTGAAGGAAATTAGCTTTTACTTGGACATTTAACTTTTAACACTATTGTTGGAATATTGTACCTCAAGATTCAGGTGGTCCACTATGTGGATAATTGACCCTCCACCCTCACATGGCCTTATCAAATAGCCACTGGGAAGCATTTCAGCCCTCATAAACTGAGAAGCAGCTGCTGCATTTGGACCAGCACCAGAACCAGAAAGAGACCTCTCGCAGACCTTAAAAAATAGACAATATGCAATAAGATACGTTATTGGTGGTTTCCACAATTCAAAAGTATAGTTAGCCAATATCTATGCCAAAAGTTAATTATCTTATAATCAGGCTAAAATGTACAAAAGACATGCATACCACAAGACTGCTGTTGTCTAAGCTTGTAGTGTATCTCAGAGTCCAGAAATCCCGTGCAGGAGCCAGAGTAGTTGGAGCATATATCTGAAGCAATTTTACTTTATTTGCTTTAGAAGGGAAAATAAGTATCCATAAATGACAGCATAAGTCAAAATTTCAACCATTCTTGTTTACCTGACTGTAGATAAGTTCAATAGTACCACCATTTCCTGCAGGAAACATGGTGAAGACTTCAAGGCTCCGACAATCCCGGAACCAAGATGGACGATCTTTAAGGATCTCCATAATCTGTATATTTTTAATATTAAAATACAAAAAATGCATAATGACATGATAGGACAAGCTACAGGCACAAAGGGCAAGAAACTTCTTGAAATATTTGAGAAATAAGAGAACACATACCTTTGTAGGTTCTAAGCTTACAAGACCGCAAGCTCGAGCTGCCACTCCACTGCATCCTTGTGAAATGGCAAAGATCCCAACAGATTCCGGACCAGGCTGTAAAAAAATGATTTATTAAGATAAACCCATTATCATGAAGTGGATGTAAGACAAAATTAATCAATGGGAAAACAAAATGAAATATAACACAGAAAAAAGTGAAAGACCTTCATCCCAGGCATCTGGATCCAATCGACAGCAGTTCCTGTAGCCTTCGAAAGGAACTCTGCTAAGGTCTCCTCTGCAATGGAGAGGAGTCTGCCAAAGAGTACAAGAAAGAAAAGTGGTCTTAGTTACTAGCACACCAGAGACACAAAGATCATGGTCATAGGTCAGTGAGATTACCCAGCAGGGTTAGTGGCATCTCTCATCGAATTCTGAGGAGTGGTAACAACAGAATCACAGCTTGCATCAGTTGCTGCTGGTGCCTGCACAAATATCAATTTGAAAAATATTTCCAAAGATGTAAAAAAAATATAAACTGAAAAGACAAAACTAAACTCATGGAGCTCAATTAGCATACTAGGTCTAAAACAAGGGAGGGGAGAAAGAAGTGCTATCATATAAATGCCTGAACTGGAGCAGAGGAGGAGCAAACTTAGAAAGGCTATGACAGGAAAATCAGAGGGTAAAACTGCAGTGCAATCATTAGATTAAATAAAATTCTATGATGCATTCATGAAATGAATTAGATGTAAATGCTTGATACTTTAGTCATCCCACATGTAAATTTGAGTTCGAAAAGTTAAGCTATCTAGAATGATTTTGTAATGCCTCATAAGAAAATACCAATCCACTCAGGATGCTACAGTTATCACAGAATTGACCTGATAAAGTCATTTTGAATGCACGCTTTTTAAATTCCTGACTATACATTTGATGGACATCAGCAAGCAATAAACATGACAAATGGACACTATAAACATAACAATAAGGATTGAAAGAACTTACAGTATGCAATTGTTGCCGCATGTACCCATTCTCACATACTAGCTGGGACACCTGTTTCTGTAGGCGATCATTCTCCTCCATTAACAGTTTATTCATTGCTGTCAATTTCCTATTCACATTCTGGAGTCTTGAAGCTTCTTTTCTTTGCTTCTCTCGACACCTGCACGGCCATACACAATTGATTTTTAGCTTCCAAAGTCACCAAATTCTTCTCCAAACAGACTTAGCTAAATATCAAACTCTGCTTTTCTCTCCCCTTCTTTACTTTTCTCACAGACAGCGCCAAAAATCCAATTGACAAAACATAACTCATATTAAAAATTCAGGATCCTAGATCTGAAATTATACAGACAAATGCATTCCATACAGCTAGTATTCCACCTAGAAAACAACATCATGACCCCATTCAGAAATATTTACACTTAAAAACAAGAAGATCAAATTTCTCACCTAAATTTCTAAAATTTGTGAATGAAACTAATAATTAGCTAAACTGATATTTCAATGAATTCATTCTTGGTGCCAAAACTTATAACCAAACACCAATGCATTTGATATATAAATATATCAGCCTAATCTTAACCTTCGATTTTGAAACCAGACTTTGATCTGCTTGGGCTCGATGTTAGCCAAAATGGGACACTCTCTAATCAATTGTTGCCGTCGCAAAGAGCTAGGCTTAGGGCACTCGGTGTAAACTCTTTCAAGGGCGTCTACTTGCTCTGCAGTATAGCGTACATACTTCCCACTATCAGTAAGGTGTTTGTTTATGCTTCCGCTACTATTCTCTCTGTGATGTGCCATCGCCATCGCCATCGCCATCTCCACCGCAGACAAGAACAAACAAAAACCCCAAAATCCACCACCAACTAAACAAACAAACAAACAACCAGAGAAGGAGAGAGAGAGAGAGAGAGAGAAGAAGTAGTTGTTTTGGGATTTTCTTCCTCTTTTTTTATGGGGCTTATGGGTTAAGATTCCTTTTCCGTTCTTAGTAAAGTCCGTTCCTTTAAAGATGTGTTTGTGTGTGATTTGAGCTTAACAAAAGAATCTTGAGACTTAAAAAAGAAAAGGGTAAGGATTGGAGAGGAAGGTAAAAGCCAAATGGAGTTTTGTTTTTGCAGAGTTAGGCCAAAGAAAGAAGCTAATTTATATATACATATGTATATATAGACAGAGAATCTGTATGTATTTTAGCGAAAAAATTATAAATTTAAAAACCCTTCTCATCTCCCTTATTTGTTTAACAATCTCTCAAAAACCCATCTCTGCTTTTTAACTCAAAAGAAGGAAAAAAAATCAGAAAAATCCAAACTTTGAACCCAATTTCTCTCCTTTAATTTTCCTCCTCCTCTCTCTATCTACCTATTTAAAAACCCAGTTTCTTCTTCTCCTTCTTTGCTTATAATTTGTCTTTGATCTAAAATCTAGAAACACAGAGAAACAGAGCTAGCCTAGCTCTCTGTGCAAGAAAGCCCAATTGAGTGTGGCATTAGAGAGAATTACAAGCTTGTGGGTAGTAAAAAAGAAGAGAAATGTAGAGAGAGACCGCAACCCTAACCATGACTCTTGAACCTGAATCTTGATCAGTCTAAAAAGAAAAAAATGGAGAGATTTCAATAGAAATATTAGAGAGAAAGAGGCGACAGTGGGTGATCTACTGTGAAAAGAGAGAGAGAGAGAGCAGTTTCATTTGCACGCATACCGACAAACTTACCAGTTTTCTTAATAATTTCGGCGCATTTACATCTTTGTCCCTAAACTTTATATATGAAATGACATCTTAGGCCCAGAGACTAGCTTTTACTTTCTTTTTCATATCTTCTCCCGATCCCTAGATTCTTTCTCCTTTTTTCCTTTATTAAAAAAATAATTTAATAGTTTCTTTTTTTTTATATAAATTTATTTTTATATAAATATATTGAGCATATGCGTTTGTCTTTTTTAATAATTTCTATTAAAATTTTAAATAATATTAATTTATTTTTATTTAATAATATTAAAATAGTCTCTAAATCTCAAATTTAAAAAAAAATTATTGACTTCAATATTTGGATCAACTCCAAAGGGTATGTGAAATTCAAATAAAATTTCAATTACATAATTTTAAGAAAAGTTAATTCGTTGAATTTTATGTTCAAATTGTTTTTCTTTTTTAAATCCTTTCATCTAAACTTAATATAAATTATTTTTCTTTTCTTTTCTTCTTATTTATACGAATTTCTGATTAAATTTGTATTGTTATGATAAGATAGTATAACAAATTTATTTTATATATTTTTTATTTAGTCAAAAATAAATTATTTATGAAAAAACTATAAAATATAAAAAAAATATTTTTAATCTTATTTTAAAATTCAATGGAGATAGATTCACATGTTGACCAAATTAAACTTGAAATCAAATTATGTAATTTCTTCTTGATGTATAAGAAATTTTTTGCATTCAATAAGATAAGGTGACATAGTATTTGTATTTTTAGAATTATAAGGATTTAGATTATAAGTATATAATGATAGGTTTCTTATTAGATACCTGAGTGATAAACTCTTTTATTTGAGATTAAAAGGTTTCAGGATTAATAAAATATAATTTATTATTGATATTTGGTGCAGTTTGTTATGCTCTCCTACTTAAAAAAAATATATATTATTGATATATTGTAAATTTGATTTTACATAGCTAATGTATTTAAATATAATTTTTTATTTCTATTAGTGTAAATATAAATGATATTCTATTTAATTGAAAAAAAAAATATAATAATAGAATTAGTGAGTGTTTAGTAAAAAAATTTTATGTTACTGTTTTTTATTCCTAACAGCTATATTATAGTGTTTAGTTTTTAACAGTTGTTAACTGTTAAATAGTTATTAGATAGTCAAATAATTAATATTTATAAAAATTTTAAATTAGAATTTAAAAAAAAAAAACATATATTTTTTAATTAAAAAAATTAAATTATTTTTTAAAAATAATATTTAAATAAAAAAATAAATATTAATATTTATCATTAATGATCATTAAATATAATAATAATTAACAACTAATAATAATTTTATCAAATATTTATAATTAATTATTAAATAATAATTATCAACTATTAATTATTAATAACTAATTAACAGCTATCCATAACAACTAACAATAAAATTAAACCAAACAAAATCCTTTTTAATATTTTGTTTTGAAAGAGGGAAGAATACCATACAGAGGAAGAGTGTGAAGAATATTTATCTTTCCTTTTTGTTATTATTTATCTTCGCTTTTTGTTATTATTTGGAAACTGACTGTGCAAAGTTTGACAGCAGTTTTGTATTTTTGTCAAGTGAATATGGCTATATATGTGGCAACTCTTCAATGGCCTCAAGATAAAAATTAACCTTTGTTTGGAAGAAGAAAAATAAAGAGTAAAAGAAAATAAATAGAAGAAAATAAAGATAGAATCAATTTTTTTCTTTATTTGTAAAAAGAGAGGAAAATAAAATAAAAAAAGTAATATTTTCTTTTTATTATTTTCTCTTTAAATTAGAAAGAAAATAAAGAAGTAAAGGATGAGAAGAGAAAATAAATTTATTTTCTTTCTTCTCTTTTACCCAAACAAAAAAGAGAAAAATAATAACATTTCAAAAATTTTCTTCTCTCCTTATTTTTCTTCTTTCTTTTTTTTATTATTCAAATATAGGGTTGGAGTTTTTTGAAACAAAAATTTAGATTGGTAATGAAATAGAATTATTGGAAAGATTATGGTCCTTATGTGAAAAAAGATGGTGAAAAAGGAAAAAATTTGATACTCTCTTATTTATTTTATAATAAATGTCATAATTCTTTATTTTAATTTAATTGTTTTATTTTTTAATTCTAACTACATTTTATCTTAATTTTATAATAATATTTTCATTAAAAATAAGTTGAAAAATATAAAAATTAATTAAAAAATATAGAATTCAAGAGAATTAAAAAAAATGAAAGAAAATTAAAATAATAAATGAATTAAAAATATTAAAATAGATAATTTTTTTTTAATAATTATGTATTTTATAATCAGTACGATTTTTATATAACAAATGGAGCAATAACTATAAAAAAAAAAGAACTATATACATCTTATATAGAAAATTCTAGGAGATTTTTATTTTTGTATTTGGGATCCTCTCTTATTAAAATATATGAGAAGAATTTCCATTTATGTGTTTTTCAACTATTTTTAGTTGTATAACCAACCTTTTTCCTTTCTTACCTCAATCATTTTATTTTTTTTATATTGAAAAAATAAGATTTGAGTATAAATTTATTATCTAAATAAAAAAAAATACACTATCATTATGCTACATGTGTAAATACTACTTCAATCATTTTTATACAAAAATAAATATTCATACATTAAATTATTAAAATTAATAAACTTTTTTCAATGTCAATGATATGCATCATTTTATAAAAGTTTAATTTATTATTATTATTATTATAATGTGTGTTTGACAATTCAATTAAAATTTTTAAAATAATATTTTATAGAGAAACATTAGATTTTTAAATTAATTGAATTTTTTTAATATTTAATAATAAATCAAAACGGAGTTTTGAAACATTTCAATTTAATTTTTTATAAATTTTAATTAATATTTTTTTTTTTTTGTGAAAACTATATTTTAACAAAACTCAAATTTAATAATAAAATTATAATTTAATAATTGAGTTATCAAACACTCCATAATACTTAATAAACTAATCTTAACTTGTTTAGTAGGAGTGATTGTAATATTTAATAAAAAAAAATATTGAATACAATGTGACACTTTTGTACTTCTTTTTCTCATTTTAGATTAATGGTAAAGCATAATTGCAAACTTATTATTGTTTCATTATTCCAAATTTAATGGAAAGCTATATATTATCATAAACTAATCAAATTTAAAATTCAATATCTTGAACTTGATGAGTAACAACAACAATAATAATAATTTAATAATTTTTAATATAAATATTTTTTCAATAATAATTCTAAATTGACCTTTAAAAAAATTTTTTTTTTTCAAAAATAGTGAATTCTTCTTTTATTTTTCATGGATCGGCCAATAATTCATTGTGTTGGCTTTGATTTTTTTTTTTTAAGGGATCAGCCAAATTGATAATATTCAAAGTCTTTAACTTAGACTCTTGACATTAAATTAGAGAGTTGTGTCAAACACACTCGTTATGCTTCTCAATTAGTCCCTCCACAAAATGAATAAATGTTTGAATCATTTTCTCTGTTCTTGCTAGTCAAAGTTGATCAAATGGAATAATTTTTGCTTTCTTATTGTTCATTGAAGATTAATGGGTTTGTTATATGCCAATATTACTTGTCTTAATACCTTTTATTTATACTAATTTTATTGTATTGTTTTATATCGTATTGTCATATTTCCTGGATAGGGGTGAGAAAAAATAGGAAAAAAAATTAAATCAAATCAAATTTAATTAGACATATTCAATTCGGTTATTTCAATAATTAATTTGATTCAGTTTTATTTTTAGTATAATTTGATATATTCAATTCAATTAGATTTATACTTTAAATAATAAAACCGACCGAATTATATATTACCTAAACAACCGAATTAACTAAATTGAATATGTTTGTTCAATTCAATTTTATTAGTCTTATAAAAAATCATTTCGGTTTGATTTAAAATTAATTTTATTTGGTTTTTAATTTTTAAGTTCGATTAACTAAATTTTCTAAAATTTGATTTGATTTGAATCAAATCGACTGAATGTTCACTCTTATTTTTAGATATATCAAAATTTAAATGACAAATCATATAAAATATATATAATTTTTCTTTTTATTTATTTTTTGAGCATTAGATAGATGAATGAAATTTGAATCTATTATTAAAATTATACATGTATTGACTATATATTATTAAATTATGATTAAAAGTATTTTTTCTTTATCTTTAGTTATATGATATTGAAATTATTTCTATAATTATAGACCTTATATTCGAATTTTAATGAAGCTAAATTTATCATAAAAATTATTTTTAATAAATTCCTTTTATTTAATTTGATACTCAAATTCATTTTTTTTAAAGTAAATTTTGATTAAACGATTTCATAGTTTTGAAAATAATTTCATTATTATTAAACTAAAACATCATTAATTAGTTGAATTTGAGAGTTTTTTTTTATCAAATAATATCACATATAATATTTGTTTAGAGTCAAATTTCAAGATTAGAAGGGTCAAATGTTAGGTTATGCCACTAATATAGAGTCATTAATAAAACAAATTAGAGTAGGCCTAAGGATCAAGAATATTCTTAATTAATCAAGAAAAGAAAAGGCAATACAAATAAGAATTAAGAGGGGCAGTCTCGAGATTGTCGAAGCATAACGAGGACGATTACAAAAGCTTGAGTATATACTAACAAGTAATAAAATTATAAACATAAGGGACCAAACTGTAATTTAAATAATCGGTTAAAAGACGGTTCCTTAATTCCAGACCAACAAAATTATAAAAAAACCTTAAATTTCTCACATTTCTTCATTTTCTTACCTTTTTATGCGGTTGGTCGGTTATATATATAAAATAAAAATTTATATCATATTTATTGAAATTAATTTTTTAAAAATATTTTTAATAGTATATTTATTTAGCATTTACTTTAACAGGTGTTTTAATTTCAGTCCATATTCTTTTTTTTTTTTTGTCTTATTTATTTTATATTTTTTTATACGACATATTATTTATTTTTTAAAATATTTTAATAATTAATATTTTTTTATAAATGATATAATATATAAAAAAAATATGAAACATGAGATAAGACAGATAAAAAAAATAAAATATCAAACTGTTTAATTTAATAAGAGAGATTATTTTAGAAATATATATTAGAATTTGAATCCCATCAATAAAAAAAATTAACATTAATAAAAATTAAGAATGATATAAGTTTGATTTGATTAATTTGAAAGATTATTATCAAATTAAACCAATATTTATAATTTAAAAAATTTTAAAATCAAATTAAATTCATCATTTTAATTAAATCATTGATTTTGATTCGATTTGAATATTTTTGATTTGTCAGTTTTAAATTAATTTTTTTTTTTATAATCATCATAATTTATTATAAATTTAGGAAAAAATATTGAAAAAGTATCAGCAATAAAAAAATTTCAAAAATAGTTTAAAATTATACAATTTAAAACTTGTATATTTCATTAATTAACACATCTAAAATTTATATTTTTCTCAAGAATTAGACTTTTTTTTATTTATTTTTAATTAATTTTCATGGATGATATTTTTTAAAATAATAAATTAATATTAAATTAAAAAATATGTAGTCGTATACAAAATAAAAATAAATATATTTAATTGTAATATATATATATATATATAAACCGAAATTTGAAATCGAAAAAAAAATACTCAAATCGCAAATCAAACTGAATTTTTAATTTATTTTATTTTTCAAATCAAACTAAACTAAATAAATTATAAAATTATTGATTACGGTTTGATTTAACTATTTGATTTAATTTAATTTCTATCCTGGATAAAAACCTATAATATGAAAGTGTTTGGGTAGAAATTTTTTTTAAAATAAAGTTTTAAAAATATTATTTAAAAAAAACTATTATATCTAATTTAAATTTTTTATATTTTTAAATTTAAAAAAATATTTTAAATTAATCACTTAAATATTAAAAAAAATTATTTAAAATTTTCTAAATTGCAAAATATTATTTCATACCAAACACCCTTTATATTTTATATAAATTTTAAAATGTTTTTAATTGAGAGGCATTTTCATCCCTTCCTTTCCGCATGCGGGAAAAGTAGTGTCACGTGCTGTCCACAAACATTCTCATAGAAAAAAAATTAAAAAATTATTATTTAATTGAATTGAATTATTATTATTATTATTGGTGGTAATGTTTCTTCATGAGAAATAATAATCAATTTGACCAAAATCATGATTTTGTTGGACTGAACAATAAAAGAAAGCACCACTCACAGGCTGCATTGCATCACAAGCAACAACCAAAGGATATTATAGAAATAAAATATTATTAGTCTCATACCAGGTTGAAATTTATCTTTTTGCTTCAATAATTGTACATTTTTTTTTATTTGTAAATAAATAAAAATAATTTTTTTTTAAAAAAAGGGGAATAGCAGAATTATTAATAAAATATTATGGGTGTTATTCTGATCTCAATCTCCATTTTGGAAGGTGTGGGCTCTTCCATTATCTGGTCTCCATTTTTATTATTTTTTATTTTTTGATTTTTTTTGGAATTAAGGAAATTATCAAAATTATTGGAACTTTATATTATTACTTCTAATTTTAATAACAATAATAATTAAAAAATTATTCATGAATAGTTTTTTTTTATTAGAATATAAATATGAATTTAATATGTTACGAGAAAGTTGGACTATAATATTACTTTATTATTAAATAAAAAATTAAAAAAATTATTAATACAAATAACAATGCCTTTTCAAGAATAGAGGATTGTGGAGATCCACATATAAAAAAATTTAGTAATGTGTAGAAAAATTTTATTTGGGTATTTAAATATAACTTTTTACGCATAATTTTTTTTTTCGATTTATCGAAACTAATTTTTTATATAAAAAATTTTATTGATTCACTTAAAATTAATTTTTTAGTTTTATCCATGCATTTTCTTCTCATATATATTATATAAATAGTATGATGAAAATGGATATATATAGTTGGGCTTTTTTTTTCATATGATTTGAAATTAAATGATTTTATTTCTTAAACATTTTTTTTAAGGAAAAATGGTTAGTTTAAATGTGTTTTTGTATTTGAACTAGAAGTGGGTAAGTATATGATTGGAAGATGTATAACTTTGTTTGGATTCAATGATGGGGAATTGCATTTTCAAATACCATTTTTAAAAAGGGAAAGATTTTCCAATCTCTTCCCCACTTGACTTTATAACCACATCCCTTTGCATTCCAGCAAAACCCATGCAGAAGATACTTATACAGAAAATAACAGTGATAATAATCGTATGGTGTTGAATATTTTTGTCAATAAATATATTTTATATTATTTTTTTTAGATAATCATATTAATATGGTGACACAGTGTTAAAATGTGTTTTATAATAAATATATAATATCAAATATTTAATATATGATATGGTTGAATTTGCAAGGATTGAGGAATTGTTGTGTTGATTTTGTAGAGTCTAGATTTATTTTTTGTAAAAAATTATAATATTATATTATTTATTGTAACGAATATAATAATATATTTTTTGTATAAAATAAAATCAAATGATTCTAAAAATATATATTAAAAATGTGTTAAATTTATACTTTTATATTTTAACAGTTTAAATTTAACACATTTACATTGTATTTTTTAAATTCATTTGATTTTTATTTCATACAAAAATTATATTATTGAATTCGTTATAATAAATATTATAATATTATAATTTTTACAAATTTTTTTATATTTTAAAAAATAAATACAATAAATACTATTGTATTTTTGTAACAACAGTCCACTCAATCCATCAACAACTAACAATGGACATTAGATCAAATAGTGCCTTAATTGGTAACTCTCAATGCATAATTTGATAGTTAAAAGAATTTTTTTTTTTATTGATCAAAATTAGATTTATAAGTATGCAATTGCAAACCAAATGCATAGGATGCATTCTTGAACTCTCGACTATCTTAATAAACAAAATAATTTGATTTTTTTTAAGCATGAGAAAATCAAAATTGAATATATTATTCGAATCATAAATATATTTATTCATAAATTATATTTAAATATGTATAACATAACTTAGTTGATAAGTTGATTTACTCTAATTATTAAAGTTGAGTTTGTGATATTAAAACACTAATGATTTTTATAGTAAATAATTTTTCTTTTATTAAATAAATAAATTTAATACAATATCATGATATTACTTTCTTAATTACTAAAAAAAAGTAAATATATATAAATTAAAAAAGAAAAGAAAAAGGAAAATAATGAAATTGACTTGCCAACGTTGAAAATGCTGTCATACTCCAATTTTGGAGTTATTGTCGGCATTGTTGAGTGTTCTTGCGCGCTCTCTCTCTATCTCATTCGTTCTTTCTGAAAATGGTGAGTATATATTGTTGATGGGTACACAACATTTGGTGTCCATGATGTGGCTTTGTAACACATGGCTTATACTTTGTGATAATAATAATAATAATTTCCATACACTAAAACACTTATTATTGTTCTTTCCATTAAAATTGTCTTCAAAACCTTCAAGATTACACATGTTTGTCATCCTATTTGTTTTCTTGATTTGCCAGTCACCTAGTATTAGTAAAACCCATGACCAAATCACTAGCAATCTATTATTGTTTTTATGCTTTTGTATTCTCTATTTGCTTACCATTCTCCAAACACAAATCCAAATTAGTTACTAATTAGAAGGGAAAAGGATTAAAAAAAATCCATAATTGTTATGAAAATATTTATTAATTTTTTTTTTTATCTTTTTAGTGATTCACTTAAATTCATAAACTAATTTTTCAAATGGTCAATTAGATCGTTTATCTTTTTTTATTCATTTAAGTCTATAAATTTAAAAAAAAAAAATTATAGGAGAAATTAAAGAAGCAAAAAGAATTATTATTCAATGTTGGAAAAACAAGAAAAATTATGATATATATTAAAGAAATGAAAAAATAACTACTTAATTCAGCAAAAGATGTTGCAGTTAATTTTTTATAAAATAATAATTTAACTTTTAAATTTTTTAAATATAATAATAATTTATTTTTTTTCTAAAACGTGAAGCTTATAATATTAATGAAAAAAATGGAATTGATTTATAGACTAAATTGAGTCAAATTTAAAAATTTATAAGTTTAAGTGGACCATAAAAAAGATAAAAGATCCAATCGAAACAATTTTAAAATTTTACATATTTAAGTAAAAAAAAATAAAGAATTTAATAAAAAATTTTATGATAATGTAGAATTTTTTTTTTTTACATTTTCCCAATTAAGAATTGTAAATTTATATTAATGTCAATAATCAAGTTTACATCTAAATTTATTCAAAATATTCGTTTATTGATTTATCTTTAAAATGAATCATATATAATGTATTATATTTAGATTAAATGAGTTCATATCGTTATTTAATTAGATTATAATTCTAATTTTTACTTATTAAGTGATATTAATATTAATTTTTATATAACAACTACATGTAATTTATAATATAATAAAAAATTTATAAAAAATTAAAATACCGTCCTTATAATTTGACATTAAATAGTCAACAAAATATGTAGAACAATTACACTAATTTTTAATATTGTAGTTTCATGTATGATATATGAGATCTAATAATTCTATATGTATAAAATTATTAGGCTAATATTAAACATTCACACTATTAAAGATCACTTTTTTGTTTGGGGCTTAATAAGGAGGATTAATTAGAAAGGGCAATCTTTATCAAACCAAAGACACTAACTCCAAATTGGAAAAACACACACAAAAAAAAAAGCAACAACAATATGCTAAATTATATTAGTTATTTCTGAATTTAGTTCTTATTTTACCATTATTCATAAATTTTAATTTATAGTGTAAAAAATCTTCCGATATTAATTTAATCGCAACAATAACTCATTTGTTCTTTTTCGTCTTTCACATTACTAAAAATCATATATGATCATTTTAATTATTTTTAAATGTTATTTTACGTTTTTCAAAGTTTTTAAATTGAAAACTTTTTCTCATAGCTTTTATATGATTCTCTCTCTCTCTTTCTCTATGATAATCGATGGCCTTTAATCCTTACTTTCTGATGCCGATTAATTGAAATTCACTCTTTTTGAAGATCGTTGATGATTCCCTTTTAAATTATTCTCAATTTATATAGAGAGTCTAAACCATTGTCTATTTTGAATAAGATGTCAAAAAATAATATTCTAGAGATTCAATCTCAAATAGAGAGGAAAATAAATAAGAAATTTCATGACTAACTTATGAAGATCCACATTTTAAATCATAATTTGGGACGAGTAATAATCAATCAAGCAAAGGCAAGTTAAAAAGTAAAGTCTTCTTAATTTGCTAGAATATGTTTATAGTTTGCAAGAAGAAGAAGATGACATCGATAATCTTAATGGTAGTATCGATGATGGAAAAGATGAGTATAGTAATGGTGGCATCGATTTTGATTTGATTCCACAATGTAGATCTTATCATATCCACTAGAAATTATGGATTGAAGATGATTTAAGCAAATATTATTTAAAGAATAGGAGCTTCAATTGACTTCATATTTTCATGTCTCATCCATGACCTTGTTTCTTGAATATCATTAAATATTTTTTACGCAAATTCTTGTGTTTTGTTGTTGATAATGCTACTTTTACTTTGATGAGGAAATATGAATTTTAGCGCCACCTACCTTTTAATTTGCATATTTGGATTCAAAGAGCTAAGGAATTGTGAGATGCGAAGACTTATTTATAACTTGCTCATTTCAATGGCAAAAATTTTGAATACCTTGGCTGTTAATTTTTGTTACAGCAAATCAAGAGTCAAGGGTTTCAAGCCAAACACTCATTTTGCTTCAAGATTGAGGTGCATGGTGGCTATTAAAGCTGAAGTGGAAGCTATCAATCCATAAATTAGAAAGAATGAAGAGAATTTTGTGGATTTTATTATTGTCGTTGAGCTTGTTGGTTCAATTTATTGTTATTTTTTCTTTTTAATTTTAATTTTCAAGGATTTGTGAGAAGAGTTTTGTGAAAAGAAAAAGAAAGGGAGAGCAAAAAAATTTTATAAGAGCATGGGAGGTTAGAGAATGAGAGTCTAATGAATTTTAAACGGAAAATATATCCGAATTATCTTATTTGATGTGAAAAAATTAAAAAAATGTCATCAATGATATTATATAAAAATCCGATGAGATTTTAATTGAAAAACGGATAAATAAATTATTATTGTGATTAAATTAAAATTAAAATTTTTTGCGTTATAAATTGAAATTTAGAAATAATAATAAAATAAAAGTTAAATTTAAAGATAATTGTTGTAATATACCTATGAGAACATAATAAAGTTGTCTAAGAATAAAAAATTAGAAAAGAATATGTTTACAATCAATTGTATATGATGAGCAACAACAAAGTCAAATGGGGTATGTTTATTTTTTCTTTTCTAAACTTTAGGTGATGGGATTAACATTCTTCCACTTTGTCCCCTCTCTCTGTTATTGTTATTGTTATTATTATTATATTTTTTTAATTTTTTAATTTTTCTCTTTTGTTTTTGTTTGCTTTTTTGATAGTTACCTTCTTCCTTATGGGTGGAGGGGTCCTATCTCCTTTTTCCATGAGCCATTGCTTTTCTCATGGGAAAGGAATAATGCCAGTGCATCCTTAACCCCTCTCTGGGCCCCATCTATGGTTCAATCATGTGGGCCCATCTAGTCTCGGCCAGCCTCCTCTTCTCTTCTCTTTCCCACAAAATTAAATTTTATTTTTGTTGCGTAAATCAATAAAAAAAAAGATGACGTGTCATTGCTTTGTGGGTTGGTGTTGTTGAAGTGGAGACTTGGTCCCGCCCAAATCAGCTGCTTTGTGACACGCTGTAATTTTCTCCCTCTCTCTTCCTTTGCTTGTATGGCAAACTTATTATCAGTGTGTAGTAGCAAGCAGTGGTAGAAGAAGAAGAAGAAGAAGAGTACTTTTTTACATCATTTCACTTATCTTCTGTTCTTTTCACTATAAAGCTTTAACCCACAAATGGATAAAGATGCCACGGCCCTTTCTTGGTGGTTAAGGGTGTTGTTCAAGCAAAGCCAGTCAATTGGGTTTTGCTATACACTAACTATTATCATTATTATTTTTATTATCTTGTACCTGTCTCGTCAGCTATGGCCGTTTGAATTTTCAATTGCCAATGTATCGCGATTTAATAAACAATCATTGAGTTAATAATTCATGTCTTCTAAACCATTCTTTCCTTCATATATATATCAGGAATGATAGTTGCAATACTATTTTTAAATTTATGATTTAATGATTCAAAATTATGATAAACAATATTAAAATTAAAATTTATTATAATTATTATTTTTTCTTTTAATTGCTAGTTGTTAGTATTTTAATATTATTACTAGAGACGAAGCTATAAAAATTAATTCTGAATAAGTTGAGAATTAAAATTTTTTATATAAGTATAAAAAATTTTAAAAAATTAATCTTGAGTGCAGCAGAAATTATAAAAAATTCAATATAACAGAGTTAAATTAAATTTTTTTATAAATTAATAAGAATTTTTTTTTTATTAAAATAATTCAGGTCCATTCAGATATGATCATCTCTCTCGTAACTAACAACCACTTACCAAAACATTCCAATATATATGTGTCTATAACACAACTCTCCCTTTTTTCATTAATCATATCACTTAACAAAACAATACTTATTATGATTTTGATTCTTTAATTGGTTTAAAAAAAAAATTTACTAACTGATGTCCATTTCCTAATAATCTAAATTCTAAAAAGACTAGTATAATTAGACAAATCCATTGTTTATGGTGGTATATTTTTGGACTTCAAAGCCTTGTTAGGGTAATATTTATATGCATTATTTTACTACTTGGAATATGAATGCATTATATATAGGAAACTTGGGGGTGTTTAATTTAAAGACCTACTAAAATTATTAGACTCTAGCAACTTTTCTTTTGAGAATTTTTGATTCATTTTAGGGCATGTTTGCTTGAAGAGGATTTAGGCTCAAAATTTGGCAAGTGAAACCTTTATTTTTTAGGTTATTAGTATGATTCATTTTGTGGGATTTGAAGAGGATTTAAATATTTATTGAATTATTATGTTTGATTTGAGGGATTTGATTAGAAATTTTAAAAGATTTTGTAATTTATATTAAATTAATAATCGAATATTTATCTTGTATATAATATAAAAATAATAATAGTTCAAATCTTGAATTTTCTTTTTCTTTTAAATGAAATTTATCATTTAATTAAGTAAAAAAGCATAATCAAATTCATAAATATTTCAATATATTTAAGTTCTTGAAATGAAGAATTTGAAAATTAATTAACCTTCTAACTGAGATTTTATGGAGTTTTATATATGTACTCTTCAATTTCATAGATTTCATTTATATTAAATATGAGAAAATGGTAAAAATAAACATAATAAAAAAAACCCATTTAAAAAAAATTATGAATTTGGAATATTTCATATTATGAAATTTTAAACATGCCTGAGAAAAGAGATTTCTTTTATATTACATACAATGAACCAGAGTTATGAAAGTGGAGGACCCTCAAGACAAGAATTGAATAGTTTATACCACATAAGATCTGCATGGCCAAAAACATATTTGATTTTGGCCTAAAATCTAATTGGTATATTGGTCCATTTGAATTCTAATCTATTTTGGCCTAACATTTTCAATTTTTTCATAGAATATAAACATGAATAAAATAAAAAAAAATTAATGTTGCGTGAATTGATGAAATTTTTTTTATAAAAAATTAAATTTAAATGGATCGAAATTTTTTTTATGTAAAAAGTTGAATTTAAATAAATTAGATAAAATACTAATTTATTTTTAGTTTTTATTTTTAAAACTTATTAAATAGCTAAATTAATATTGTTAATTCTAATACTTATTATAATGATTTTTAAGTCGTAATTAATTTAGACGAAAGAGCTCATTAAAAAAGTATGATTAAATATTTTGATATTTATTTAATTTTTAACACTAATTGAAACTTGATTCATCTAATTAAATTGAAAAAAGCAAAAGAAGTTGGGTTAGATAGTTTGGATGCTTGTAGTTCATAGTAACCAACAAAATAATGTTGAGCAACTGATTTTGGAAGATTGAAAAAGAAATTTAAAAGAAAGAAGAAAGTGAACGGAGCTCAAAAACAGATGCTAATAAGATGAAAATTTTGTAATCAAAAGAGTTAAGTAAGCATTTATAGGCAAAGAACATTAAGAGGTAAAAGTATGGTTTCAGTGGAAATTAATGAATGGAAATGACAATATAACATGTTAAGAAAGCATAAGCTTCAATATTTATGAAGTTCCCTCATTTTCTGGTGTAGATTTGTAGAAAGGAGGCCCCCTTTCCTTCATCATTAGCCATTGGTAAGAGCTTATGGGCTCTTCACTGTTATAGTTTCAAACTTCAAAAATTGTTTGTAGCCATTTTTTCCAAAAGAAAAAAAAAATTTATATATTTATATATTTAAATAGTGATAAGATGTTTGCTATTGAAAGAAGTTAAAGGAAAAGACACCATTTTTTTTATCCTCAAGCTTGTAATAATTATGTCCAATGGAAGATGGAACCTACCAACCGAACAATTTAATACAAAAAAAAAAAAAAGAGAGAGAAGATGAAATTTATTATTATTTTTTTTTATATTCATTTTAATATATAATTTCATAATTTTAAATTTGACTATTGAATTAATGAATTAAATTTAATTATTATAATTAAATTTGAGTTAAAAATTAATAAATTATAATTTAAAGATATAAATTTATTGTTAAAACTGTGAAATTTCAAACTTAAATTTTTAACTAAAAGTTTATTTAGTTCATATGATGATATGAAATAAAATAAAAATAAAATAATTATTTTTATTTTTATTTTAGTTTAATATAAAATAATTATTTTATAAAATATTTTTTTAAAATTATTTTTTATTGAAAATTTTAAATATATAATAAACATTTTATAAACTTATAATATATAAGTTTTATAAAAAACTATAGGTAACAACTCCATATCATTTCATTTCATGAATCAAATGAGTTTTTATTTCTTGATGAGTCTTTACAATATTTTTATTTATGTATTATATTATTTATAAAAAAAATATTAATTATTATAATATTTTAAAATAATTAAATTATATTATATGATATATAAAAAAAATAAATAAAATATAAAATAAAATAGATGATTTGAAATGTGGAAAACTTATTTTAATTTAACCTCTAAACAAAAGAGTTCTTATTAGCCCATCGATGAAGATTTAAATTTTAAGAAGTTCAAGAAAATGGGAATTTATTCTGCTTTTATCGCAGCTTTTTTGTCTTCTATTGAATGCTTTGAATTAAACATGTAAATGGGTTTGGATCATCAACTCGATTTTTGTTTTATTTGATATCATATTTATTATTTTATATAATTTTATGAGCGTCGTTTTATTTATTTTTTAAAATATTTTAATAATTAATTTTTTTTTATTAATAATATAATTTATAAAAATATATATAAAAAAAATATTAAATGAAACAAATGATTTAAATGGTTGGATCAGAGCCAACCTACACGAGCCATAAAAGGGTCATAAATGGATAAATGAGTAACATACAATTCTATCCATTTAGACTCAACTCATGCCCACTTAAACCCACCCATTTACCACCCTTAATTAAGAGTCTATTTGACATTAGTATTACAACTGTTTAACAAATGAGCTATGAGTTTTTTTCTTTTCTTTTTAATAAATTTAATTTCAATTGAAGTTTAAACTAAAAATCTCATATTCTTCATTCAACCAAAAATTCATTCATTATGTTAAAAATATTAATTATAAATTATTAAAATTTATTTTTAAATTAAATTTCATATATTCTAATTATAAAAGATATAAAATGGATGATAACACTCTCAATTTTTATTTTTATTTTGAAAATATAGTTTTAATTTCAACACCAAATAAAATTTAAACATTTGATAAATTTAAAATAATTTTTTATATAATGAGTCTTGTTAAATATAATAATTTTTTTTTCTCATATGACACAATTGATATTAATCTCGATAAAGATTAATAATTAATGAGTTAATAATTTAATAGTCAAATATTTATCCCATAAAAATAAAAAAAAAAATCAGATCTTACTAATCCATTATATATATATATATATATATATATTAACCTTTATTTCAATCCATAAAAAAAAAAAAAAAAAAAAAAAGTGTCAATCTTGAATTTAGGTTAGAATGCCAAAATGTTATGATAACATAGGGGCCACCTAAATTAATTAATATAAGTGATAATCCAGGTAAAGGGCTATGAGGCTTGCCCCCACTTATTTATTTAGCTCATCTTGCTGCTTGCATGTGATTTCCAACTGCTAATTAATTAAAAATCTAACTCAAAAACTGATTATGGATTCCTCCTATTTAATACAGTAAATTAATTAAGTTTTTTTTCTATATGTTCCTTAATTAATCAATAAAATTGTTATTAATGAGGTAATCATGAACTCAGCAACATTTCACCACATAAATTAACATCTTCTCCTTTTTTGTGAGAGGATCAGATTCATTTTCTCAAGAAACAAATGGCTGTTTTCTTTGATAATTTGATAGCTACCCATTAGATGGATGCAAGTCAGTCCCTTAGTTTTGATAAAAAATTTGTCTTCCAGTTCTGGGATTTCGACATTGAAACCGAAAGCTATCTTGTAGTCATTCTCTCAGAATCTTTCCTTTTCCCATAAATAAAATAATGAAATCTAATCTTTAAATTAAATACAGAAAATTGAAATTTCTACCTGTCTGTCAGCTTTTCATTATCGAACACGATACTAAACCCTACAAACTCTTAATCACTTCGCTCAATTTGAAAATGACAACTGAACTGAAGCAATCAAATATACATTTCAAGTAGGAGATGACAAAAATTTCCTCGCTAATGAAAAGACCTTAGCCCTAAACTGAGTTTTGATGAAAACTTTAGCAACATCATTCTATACCATGATATGGCCATCACGCACTGACTGAGGACACTAATATATAAGTAAACCTTTGTATTGCAAAGATATGGCACTGCCCTTACTAAACCTGCAGGAACTGTGGCTTCTAAGAGAAAAAAATGGAAAACAGTAAAAAGAAAGAGAAAAATAAAAGGTTAAAATAGGAACACTCATATAATAAGATGAGAGAAGATACTACAACAAATGTGAGACAAGCAAAAAAACAATTAGATTGTCTCCCATGACCCCATCTATTTCGAGCCAATCATCAGATTTTTCAGTTGTTCCAAGCTTTGTCCTGACTCGGATTCTATTAGCTTGTCTATAGTTGTGCTTCCAATTTCCTCCACTTGATCTGGTGAATTATTTGGTACGGTATCAGTAGCGGCAGCAGTTTGATGATCTTCTTTTGTAATGTTTAGAGCATCTTCCTTTGCAACATCCAGATGATATTTGGAAATAGTCTCGGAATCTTCTTTCTGAACCACTGGATGATCTTTTTGAACAGCCAGGGGATCTTCTTTTCTAACAGCCAGATGATCTTTTTGAACATTCAAAGGATCTTCTTTTCGAACTGATGGTGGAGCAGCATATACTTGCGAAGTTGGCCTAATGGTGACAGGTGGAGCTTGTTGAGGCAGACATCGCATCACTTGAGGGGGAAGTGATGGTAGTTGATGTTGAGGCGCAGCAAAGACAGGCACTACATTTCTTATTCTCACCGGTTGGGCCATACTATGGCAATGCGCCCCAAATTGTCGGATAGGGACATAAGGAGCTGCTCCTGCTGCAGGGAATTTCTGAGGATGAGTTGTCCAGAGATCTAGAGGTGGTGTTTGTCGTGGTGGAATAGTCCTATCATTTGTAGCTGTTGATGTGGATCTGGGTGGTGCAGGTCTGTCAACTGCCGCAGTTGGTCTATTTCGGGAAGTTGTCTTTGGGCAAATTAAGGGCAGGATTTTAGATGTTGTAGCTGGGGCTGGCTGGGGACTTGTTGGCCTAGGGCTCTGGATTTGAAATTTTTTAGAAAATGGTATAGGGGAGTTGCGGGAATTTGCTATTGCCATCTTTTCCTTCAGTTGGTAATTCAACAGGGCGCGTGCTATTGTGATTTGTTCTAGCTCATCGTTGTTTTCTGGTTCTGATGAGGAATTTGCATCTTCTTTCGCCACTGGCCAGAAGGAAAACAAACAATTTCCCTTTAAGCAGAAGTTCTCTTAATTGAGATGCATTGTTGACAACTCAGAGATAAAGTCAGCAAAATAATGACTCTTGCTCTAAACTGCCAAAGGCAGGCCAAGTTTCTATTGAAATATTCCACGACAACAATATATGTTTAGCTCCTCTTGAGGAGAGCATAGGACGTAAAAACAAGGGAAACACCATCTAAAGCATTTCAAGAGAAGGGTTTGCGGTGAATTTTAAAGGATGTCCAGTTCTCTTCCAAATGGAAAGACAGTGAAGTCTTGACTAAGAAAAACATTGATACCGAATAGCAGACTACCACACAGAATTACAATTCAGAGTACCAAGGTAGTACAACAATGATACATATATTTCAGCTTTGTATGTCCATAAACCATATAAGAAGGAACACCCATTTGAGGAGACCTTTTGACAGTGTTAATTGTTTAATCGACAGTTTTTCTTCAGGAAATCAATAAATAAATTATTGAGCATCCTTCATTTGCAGAGAGATCATTACTCAGCACTTACATACATTTGAAGCAATTACTTAAACAACGAAAATTTGACAGGTACTCACATTGTTTTAGAGATGACCAAGCAGCCATTGCTGCATTCTTCTCAGCTTGTTTTTTGTTCTTGGCAGGTTCACCTGTGAATGTAATTCCAGCCAATTCAACTGTCCCAGTAAAAACAGGTTGGTGCCCCAAGCCTGACCTGAAAGTTGTATACTGTGGCAATGGAGAACCAACTCTTTGTGCAATTTCCTGTAGAAGATTCTTGTATACCCCAGTTTCATCCTGACAAAAGAAGCCAATGATAATCAAGATCCAGAAAGGCAAGAATAATAAATAATGTTAACACGCGTATTAAAGGCAAAAATAACTTGAGATTCAAAATGAATAGCCACAAGACATTAATAGATAACATCTAGTAGAAGTTGTTCTATTCCAACACCCCACAGTTATTTAAATTTTGACAAAGATATTTGTATTAATAAGCATTAAGAAAGCCACTCAATGGACAGAAACTACAAAACAATATTTGATGCATATTTTATGTTCTCTTATGCAAGATTAAGTTTGGTAAAAGAGGAGCAAGCATGTTAATGACATGAAGTGCAGCACTCCACTTACGATCCAAAAAAGTTATGGCAGCTAAAACCAGAAACTCATTTCAACAGTAATAAAAACCTAGAAATCCTATTAGTTCGGGTTGCCGAAAAGCTTTAATAGGAAACCATCCTGTGAAAATTATCAACCTTCATAAGGAATGAAACATCGCAATTACCGAAGGATAAATTAAAATTTCAGTCACCAAAATGAATCCAATTAAGCCTAGCCTTGGGTCAGCCACAAAATTTCATGTCATTATGTTTCAGTTCAATTCAGAAAATCTTAATCGCAAAGCAGAATGTAATACCTGTACATCACTTCCACAATAAAATAAACTACAACTCTTCCATTAAAATGATTGTCTGATAGAATAGTAATATTTTAATCTGCCACATCCGGAGGACCGATTGTTGTCACATAGTTTATCATCCTTATGACTGATCTGCCCATCTTGCACAATTGAATTCATCCTTATGACTTCTGAATTCACTATCAGACTGTTACTTCATTATGGATAACGAGTACCAAAATGTAAATTTGATATGACTATAAGACAAACATATCTAAAAATTGTTTTCAAAATAAGCATATACTAGGGGAAATCCTGAAAAATCCTTAGAACTCTTGATGCTCCAAAAGTTACAGGAAAATGAAGATATGTACAGATTGTGCCATTTAAGGCAGGTAAGAAGATCATACCAACTTTGCAATGGGTAAAGATAATAAAATAAATTGATGGGATACAAGCCTAGGAAAGAAAAGGTACTACATTTCAACAGGATCATGCAACTGAAAGATAAATTTGAAGTAGCCTTCACTTTAATAGAATCCAGAGAATTAGCGATGCAAGAAGTATAAATTAGGCACTTGAAGATATTTAACTTTCTTGTCATTGAATAATTCAATGTCCCTGAATTGTTGATTAACTAAAACATTGATTCATTTAATCATATATAGTCCAACAAATCCCAAATTAACTAGTCTAAGCATTTCTAAATGAGGGTAATAACATTATAATAAGGCTTATTAAAATATTTGTGACAACAAAATTTATAGCTAAACTGTTCTGATAATAATAAATTTTAAAAATTTCAGATTCTTTCCCTTTTTCCGTTTTCTCAGCAACCAATCAGGGTCAATGAGAAACAGAAGTAGCAGAAGACGGGAGAAAACAGAAAAGCCACAAACTTCTCAAGTGACCAAAGTCCCAGGCCACTGGGCAAATAAATTATACACCTCCATAGGTACAGAGACAAACTAAACACAGATGGGTCCTAGTCACTACTACATGACAGAAACTTCCCCAGTTCCCATAGTTATTATAGTTTTCCATGATTTTCTCCCTTTTTTTTCAATTAAGTAAAAAAAAAAGTCAATAGTCAGAGAAAATCACACTGCCCATTACCAAATGGAACGAGGGCATATCCGTCATTTCAACCTCAATCCATCCCCAACCCACAATATGTAAAAACCATCGGCGCCGGCAATCACACACAAAAAAAAAACCGCGGGCACAGGATAAGCGGTTGCACCTCCTGCGGCGCATAATTGCATCTCTCGGAATAAAATAATTGGGAGGAAGAAGCAAAGGCTATTAAAAGCAACAATATAGTACACAAGCACGCCAAAGAAGGGAAGCGAAACGAGGGGCATTTTCGACAATTCAAAAACAAATTCGCCGGAGAAAGTGATGCGTGCGCAAGCAAACAGAGGGAAAAGCTCAAAAAAGCTGAACCCAGAAGCAGAGCAAGTGAAGCCCCCGGCACAGGTTAGCAGGAATCAAAAGAAAAATTATACTTCCCCTCACATAGAGAAAGGAGAAACTTTAGTAGAAGTAGCAAATAACAACAATAGTGTAATTAATTAAAAAATAATAATGGAATCATTAATAGTAAAGAAGAAGAAGAAGAAGGTAAAGTGTAATTTGCTTACGAGAATGCGGGCAGCCAGGGAATGAGAAGGGCCGCGATTTGAGAGTGAGTTAAGGGCGACCTCAGCAGCGGAGTGCTCAGCCTGACGAAGAGTAGAACAATAGTGAGGGCTTTCAAAGATCTCGCCGTTGAAGTTAACGGTTGCTTTAAATCTAGGCGCGTGGTCAGGACCTTCCCTTATGCAGGTATAAGAAGGAAGGTTAAAGCAGCTCCTCTGCGCCAGCTCCTGCAGCTGGTTCTTGTACATTTCGGCTCTCTATATAAATCTTTTCAATCCTCTCCAATTTTCCCTCCGTTTCCTTCCTTTGGGTTTCAGGTGAAGGGAAGGAAATGAGGGGATCGGGTCGGAGGGGAAATGGGTTTGGATTCGGGTCCAGCAAGATCAAGGTTTTTAGGGTTTTTTATTGGAGAAAGAATGAAGAAGAAAAGAGAGACAAGGGAAGAAGAGGAGAGATAAAAAGGAGTAATGAGTAATTTTAGTGAGTGGGCATTTATTTATTTGAGATTATTAAAATATTAAAGAATTTATTAATGCTTTATGGCTGTGAGTCAAATGAACGTTAGGCTGCATGGATGTAATTTTCCCTCTAGATTTTCTACTTTCTTAATTATTATTATTATTTAGCTAATAATAATTTATTTCTTATAATATTATTTTATATAAAAGTTTAAAATTTTATTATTTTATTACTTTATTCATATTTTATGATAGATGGAGAGTATGAATACTTTTTTTATATTAAAAAACATAAAATAATAATTAATTGAATTAAACCACTCTTTATCCATAACTAATTTTTCTTTTTAAGTTAAAATTCAACAAAATTCTTTTATTAATAGTACTTTTCAAAAGATGTTCATTGATTTTAGTACAACTTTCCACTAAAACAACTAATGAGAATAAAATTGATGATTGTAATTTATATATATATATATTGCATTTTTTTTAATATATTTATTAAAATTAAATAAAATATTCAATTTAGGATAGTCATGTAATATCCATTAATGAGTAGAGGGTGAGAAAAAAAAATTGAAATAACTGAAAATCAAACCGGATCATATTTAATTTGATTTATTTATTTTATTAATTTTAAAATTTAATTTAATTTGATTTAAATTTTAATTTATACAGTTCGATTTATATTAAAAAAATTAAAATAATAAATCGATCAACTTATATAAATATTTTATTAAAAAACCGAATTACCCAAATTATTGAATCGAAATATATCGATTCGGTTTTATTCAATTCGATTAGTCTTCTAAAAATTAGTTCGATTTAATTTTTAAATTTTAAGTTTGATTAATTTTTCCTTTTAAAATTCAGTTCGAATTTCAACTCATATGGCTGAATGGTTACCTCTATTAATAAGATAAGAAATAATTATATTTATAGACTTAACTATCTTATTTGAGAATACTTAAATTTGAGAAAGGAAAAATTGAAATTAGCTATTACTATTATTTTAGTTAAGAAATTAAAGTTAAGTTTTAAAAATTAAAAACTAAATTTTAAATAATATAAATATACATATCTTAAATTATATAAAATTTTAATGATTGAGGGGGTATTTGGATAAAAACAAGCGTTTTGTTAAAATAATTAGTTTTATTAAAATCGAGCGTTTATCATAAATCTCCTCCCCCAGCTTTTAAAATTTGTGTTAAATTTTAAAAATAATCTATTTTCCTTTCTTTACCCAAACACTTTAAAAATTATAAAACTACTTAACTTCCTCATAAAACGCAGCTTATAGCGTTTAGCTTCCTATCCAAACACCCTCTAAGTGTGTTAATTTAGTTACGAGTGTAAATTTTAAATTACAAATTTTGATATATCATTTTAATATAATTTTACTTTAATTAAAAATTTGATAGATTGATAAAATTTTTAAAAAAATGAAAGATAAAAAAATTAAAATATTTAATTTTGAATTATATTATCAAACACCTATTAAAATAAACTCTAATCTTATTTTTTTTTATTTAATGGTTTACTATCAAAGAAGATTAACCTTAACTGTGGAAAGAACAAATGATAATTAAAAATATCACATGTTACTATTTCAATCATAATTTTAAAATATTTTAATAAATTGAACATAACTCCAATGTCAGACTATATACTTCAAATAACTTAACCAAATATATAACAAATTTTAAATTTGAGTTTATTACTATATTCGTCCGAAAAAAATAATTTTATTTATATTTTTATATAAATTAAAAAAAATAATTAATTTAATTAAAATAATAATTTTTATTTTATTTATTTATATTAATAAATAATTATCTTATAAATAATTATTATTTAATTTTTGAATGCTAATTACAAAAATCAATAAAATTTTATTATCAATAAAATTTTATTTAATATTAAGTTTCACTGTCTATAAAATTTTAAATTTTAGACCTCTAATAAAATTTTATTACCAGTAAAATTTCATTTAATTTTAGCATATATATGTTGTTTAATTTAATATTAAAATAATTATTTATTGATAAAAATATGATATAATAAAATATTAAATAAAAATATATTAATAAATTAACATATTAACTATTTTTAAAAAAAAATAAAATAAACTATAATTATGAACCAATGAAAAATAATATTAAATAACAACGAATTATATTAAATTAAAATATAAAGGGTGACAAGCACCAAGCTTTAGCCATTAATTAGGAAACGCGTCTGGGTCCCAAAAAGCAGCGCCAAAACCCTCATTCATGAGTGGTAAAGACTTGACCACACTTTTATCATTAATTCATATCTAAACCCTAATACCCTACTGCCAAACTCGTCCTTAGGGTTGATTAGTAGAGCGATTATTAAATATGAGATTGATGTAAAAATATGATTGTCAAATCACCGATCACTAAAAACAACTTATAACTGCTTATAAAATTTACCAACTGAAAAGAAATTTTATTATAATCGAAATTTTTAGTTGGCCAACCAAATAACATAAATTTTTTCAATTGACGACTCGCATATTGACAATCGGTAATTAGAGGTGTTTAGTTGACCAACCAAACAGCCCCTTAATCCTATTGTGTTTCTCAAAATATTTTTTTTTATAATTTATTTGTCTCATTTCTCAATCCAAATTATATTTTATCTTAATTTAATAATAATATCCTCGTTAAAAATATATTAAAAAATATATAAATTAATTAAAAGATATAAAATATAATAAAATTAAAAAAGTGAAAGGATATAAAAATAAATAATAAATTAAAAAAATATATGAATTAAAAAGATTAATATAAATAAAAAAATCTAAATAATCATACTTTTTGTAATTAAAATATTTACTGTAAGATGAAGAGGGTATTTACTTATTTAGTATAGGATTAATATAGAAGTTGAAATTGTTTTTTAAATAAAATATTATTTAAATGTTTGAAAATTTTTATAATTGAAATATATAAATTTTATTTAAAACTCAAATAGTAATAATGTCAATTAAACCGTTAAAACAGTTAGATTTATTATTATTAGTACTACTACTATTATATATATATATATATATTATTATTAGTACTGCTACTATTATATATATATATATA